>VZRE01006650.1:921405-1141177 GCA_013396775.1 Cephalopterus ornatus
TCTTTTTGGTTTTTTTTTTTTTTTCCCTTCTTTTTCCCTCGTCTCCCTCAACGCGAAGCAAATAAACCCGCCACCTTCCTCTGAAAGTTTTCCCCTGGTTCTGAGCGTCTCATTAATATTGTGCAGCTGGAAATTACATTACTCCAATCGCAGCAAATCGCTGCTCTGCGGCTGTTATAAAACGCCGCCGTGGCTGCTTGAAACAGACTCGTCTGCTGCGCACCCGCGCAGCGACACCCCCCTCCCACCGCGCTCAGCGAGCCCCCCGCGTGTCGGGGCCGCCGGAGGCCCCGGGGAGGGGCGTGAGTTACAGCGTCCTTGCTTGGGGAGGTAAAGCCACCGCCCCGGAGCCCCCGTGGCCCTCGGCCGCCCCGCCAAGCCGGGAGCCCTTGCCGGTGCCGTGAGACCGGGACCTCGCTCCCGCCCCGTCTCTCCGCAGGGGCAGGAGGGTGCTGCCGCCTCCCCGCCCCGGCCCCTCCCGGAGCTCCTCCGACCGCGGCGTCGGGAAGCGCGAGGGGTATGTCCGGGTGGCGGCGAGGCTGCTGCCCGGTCATTTACTTCAGCAAATGGGCTGTGTTTAAGAATTGGCCCTTTCTGCAATCCCTGTGACCCCGGCGGTCGGGGAGGGGGCGCCGTCCCTGGGAGAAGAAGGCCGTGAAGGTGCCCCTAGATCGGGGGAGCCTTCTCGCCGACGGGGCGGACAGGGCGCGGGGCACTGCAGGGCCCGCCGGTGGTACCTGTGCCTGCGGCCATCGCCGGTGCTTTGACCCGGTATTTGTGGAAGGGAGATGTCAAATGGGCGTTTGGTTGCACCCCGTCGGAGCCCGTTTTCCTCCTGGAAACCGCCCGCACCCCAAAGGGCGAGGCAACGCTATTTTCCTCCTGGGGCAATGCTGGGCCGTGCGACCCGCAGGGCCGCGGGCGGTTTCTAGGAGGAGAACGGGCTGTGAGGGGGTGACCACGCCGAAGGAATTGGACACAGGTGCCGTTTTAAGTGTTGGAGTCAGACAGGCCCTGGTGTCAGGCTGCGGGCACCGCCGTCCCGGGCTGTGCGGGGCTGGGGACAAACAAGGGCTTTGCTCTGTGCCCCCGCCACGACCTGTGAACACCGGGCAGGAGCCACAAACGGCCCTACCACAGAGGGATCCCTCGCAGGGAGGCCGTGTGCCCTCGGGGCTCCAGCGGCCTTGTCCCCGGCCCCCGTGGCCGTGGCACTGCTGATCTGCTCCGGGCACGGGGCCGCGCTGCCCTCAGAAGTGAGCAGCCGCTGCTCCGTACCCGGCTTTAATGTGTTTTCAGTTGATGTAAGTAATGTCTGATTGAATTTATTGCTGATTAGCGTTGAGCATGAGTTTACACAACAAGAAATTATGTTTTATTCAGTTCATTAGCATGTCTAGTGTTTGGTTTATGAGCATATCACTAATGGTAATGACCAGTGTTGATTGATTTCTAATGTGAATATAATTACACAATGTAGAGGAATTAAAGGAAAAATCCACATTTTTAATTGCTAGTTTTTTAGGGAGTGCGTGTTGGGGGCGAGGGGGTGGAAAGGGAGAAACAAACCAACTCTCTTATGCACAAACGATGCGAATATACAGATTAATGACTCCAGCAGGAGACGGGAGTTTGGTCCAACAGAAGAGCAAGTCAAATGCAGTTAGCTCTGGGAATAGTTAATGCACACTCGACATCGCAAAACATAATTTCCCTTCGTCTGCCCCCCAGGTACAGCTGGAAGCCAAATAAGTTCGTTTGGAAGCGGCCGTTCCCGAGGAGCCAGCAGAGGCAGAGCTTCGTGCATGGCCGGGCAGGCGGTTCCCTCCAGCCCCGCCGGCGGCTGCGCGGCTCGGAGGCAGAGCCGCTGCCGGGCGGGGAGAGCTGAGCCCTGCTCGGGGTCGGGGGGGCAGCTCGCCCAGCTGCGGCATCGGCAGCGGCAGTGCCGCCCCTGGCAGGGAGCGCCGTGCCCGCCTCGCTGCCCGCATCCTTCCTGGGAGCTGGAGACGGAGACCGGCAAGTGCTGGAGAGCCCCGGCTGCAGCAAGGCGAAGGGCTGCAACAGGTAAGGGCAGAGCAGCGGGACTGCCTGCGCCGGCCACCGGGTGGGGTTTTAGAGACAGGGAGGGAGGGGACAGTACCGTGACGACAGAGGGGTGAGAAGATTGGAAGCAGCTTGTATACCCCATCTGTGCTCTGTGTCCCTGAGAGTGGCCTCTGAGACTCTCTTTTCCACTTAAAAAGAAAGGTGGTGAAGGAGGGGAGAGATCAGAGCATTTTCCTCGAGTCATCTCCAGTGAGATATGCAAGGGGGAGAGCTCAGATTCCGAGGGGAACCCCATAGTGCAGAAATCCCAGGGGTGGGGGAGGACTTGCAGAACTGTTCTTGTTTGGCTCCACTTGTTCAGGGTCAGTGAGTGAAGTGTGGTGTGTACTCTGCCAGCTAAGGGTTGCCAAAAGGCCTCTCTTGTTGCTTGCCCCAAAAGAAAAGAGGCCTTGTGTTGTTGTGGAGATTGAAACTATCTGTGTGCCTTGCTGTGGGAGGAGAGGGTTTGGACAAGGCTAGCAGTAGTCAGTCCCTGTGTCTTGGGGCATTTACACCTCTGTACTTTCAGCACTCACTGAAAACCCGGTGTGGGCTGGAGGCAGTGTTGCCTGCACTGGGTGTATCTGCTTTAGGTACACTTCCCCACCTTCCACTAGCACCTCCAGGCTTCCTAGGATGTTTTCCTGGGATACAGGGCAGTGGGGTGCCACTGCTCTGGTGGTCCTGGGTCAACAGCGCGTTGGTTCCAGCGTAAACAGCTGTGTGCATCTGGGTGCAGAGCATTCTCCCTCTCCTTCATGACAGCTTTGAGCCTTCTGTTGGACAAGTGAGCAAGATCATGCCATTTGCCTTTCTGCAGCTTTATTCATGCGCTGGTGGGGAGATGTGGTAATGAGCCATGTCACATTTCACCAGTTGCACTTAGTTTGTTATGGTATGAGATTCCTAAAATGAAACAGTTGTTCCAGACTCAGGACATGTCTGGGATGCTGAAAAGCCCTGTTTGGAAAATTTTCATTCAGGAAGGTATTGTGGAGCTATTGGAGAATGGTTCTAGGATTGCATGGTCATGTAGACTTGAAAAATGTTCCCAAGAGTCTCCTGTCTTTTGTGCCTAGATCCCTAACAAAAACGGGTTCAGATAGTACTGAGTCTTCCTTGCATCATGCTGCTCCCAGCACTCTTGTTGTTGGCGACCTTCTAATTGACTGTAATTCTGCTAAGCTATGAGAAGAAAAGACCCAAGGAAGAGATGTTGGAAGAGTTTGAGCAAAATGAAGACAGAAGATGTGAATAATTGTCATTCATATCAGTAATTTATGTTGGGTAGAGTATGTTAAATGAAATATCAGTGCTTCAACTTCAGTTATATGTCCAGGATTTTTTTCATCTACACAACACTCATTCAAGGACTAGAGGTTCACAGGAGGACTCCTGCTTTGTTCGCAGTTAATAATCATGCAGCTTGTAGTGGAAATTCTCACTTTATTGTTGAGCTTCATGCTAATAAACTGTAACGTGTTTTTGATGTTTTGGGCTTCAGGGTCATTCAAGTCAGGGCCATCCTCCTTGAGCTTCTATACTGACAGTGTTTTCCAATTTTTCCAGTAGTAATAACCCTTTTAAAAAGGTATTTTAAATGGAAATTAACAGAGTCCTGAATCTTTTCTGTTAATAAAACTGCCATGCCACTAATTGTATGATAGCTGGTTTTGGTGTTGCTGTTACCAAAGCAGGTCAATATTTCTTTCTGTTATGAAATAAAAATACTGAGTCTCAGGGGAAAAAAAAGTTATGAACATGTCATATGACTAACTCTACAGTTTTTTCCTTCAAAATTTCTTGTAAAACACTGCAGGATATTGGTCAGACTGCCTGATATGTTGACCTTATAAATACCATTTCTGTGGAGAAAAATGAAGAAGTATTTTGTACTTTGCCATGCATGTAGTACTATTCCAGATTTCATAATTGTTAAAATGTGGTCCACAGGACCAGATGGGTCAGTTATCCTTCCTTACTTTGACTGTCCCTGATTCTTTGGCACACATTGAGTTATGTTTTAAAATTATTGATTGGCATGGACTCATAATTCCTTCTGAATGTTTCTATAATTTCTTGGTTTTGCATCTCCCAGCTGTCAGTAGAATTGAATTTCTCTACGATTCTGTCTGTTCAGGTGTGGGGAAGGAGAATCTTCTGATGTCTCTCTTTTTAATCTGGTTTTATTGTTCCTTTGCTGTCTTCTGAGTGATTAATCTCAGTATTTTAGTCTTCAAAGAGCCTTTCCAGAGGCTCAATTGTTCATACAACCCAGAGGATTGCAGCCTCTAGTTTTGAAATGCCTCTTTTGAAATGGCAGGACCAGCTCTATCCAGAAGAGTGAGATGAGGCTCAGCAGTTATTATATACATAACAGAAATACTAATTTGGGTAGCTGTGAGGTTTGTCATGTGGCCAACCTCTTGCAGTGGTGTATTGAGCAGAGATCTTCACTGAGTTTCCTGCAATATTCCCAGGTCCCTATTGTGGCTTGATTAAGCTAATTGAGAGCCCTGCTAGTAATTAACCACCATTAATATACATAAACTTACCAGCTTTGCACTTAGCTTATCGTGCACATGAAAAATTGCACAGCTCTGACCAAACTCAGAATTAAATTGTTTTCCCATACTGAAGTGAGACATCACTGAGTCTTGAAGCACTGGTTTAACATAGCATTTTGACCTGTGAAAGGATCTTTCTTTTTTAAAGTAGAGGTGCCAGGGCTCATTTTATAAGATACGGCTTTAAATTCCAGTGGGTCATTAAATGAGATTTTCTGCTGACATAAATTTGCATAGCTGTGTTGCAGTGCAGATTCTTGCAACTTATTCTGCCCATGGGATCTTATGGCAGAAGCCAGGAAACGGTGCTGTTACAGAAATATATCCCGGTCCCATTTCCTCAGTTGTTCCAAACAGTAGATACACTTGCACAAGACAAGGATTATTTGGATTACTAAGATTTTTGAAGAAACACATTCATATTTCTTCTTCTCCCATTTTATTTTAATTTTTTCATGTGGCTTTACATAACACAGCTGAATTCTTTTGGCCAGGTTTTGAAGATTGTGTAAAGCTTCTGGATAACTATGGAGGCATTTAATAGCTTTAGTGGCAAACATATGATGGAAAGGATGCTGTTGTCCAAAAAAATAAGATGCCTAGAATAGGTTTGGTGGTTTTTTTGTTTTGGTTTGTTTTTTTTTTTTTTTCAAATTCATTGGAATGTCTCAGGGACAAACTGGTCCAGTGTTATCTGTTGATGGTCATGTTAAGTTCCATCAGTGTAGGGGTTTGGGTACATAACCTGTTCTAGTCCCATGACAAACTTTACCTACTTAAAATATTTATATTAAAGATGCAGAAAAAGAGTAACATCCATTAAAAGCATTGAAATTAATATATCAAGCAAGGTATTTGTTTAAATAATATCTGTTACTATTTTCTCTTGAAATAGTAGATGGTTTTATGAAGAAACCATCTCCTCTCTGTCTACCAGCAGTCTTTCAGATGGTACCCAAGATTTGAATACTTGTCCTGGGAAATGGGAAAGGAAATAGTTGAGCTGTTCTGGAACTGTTTTAATACAAAACAAGTGAAGTGCTTACAAAAATGTATAGAACAGAATATCAAGGACAAATACAATTTTTGTTTCTGACACAGTTTTGAGTCTTTTTATGGCTGAGATGGCCATAGTTTTCACTCCTTAGAGACCAGGCAAACTGATGCTCGGGTTCCCTAGGCCAATTAGTCACTACTCACAGGTTTGGTCATGACTGCTTTATGCTCGTAACAGTGGTAATGCAGCCAAATCCCTTTGGTTATGCTTCAGTAGCTGCAAAGACGAGTCCTGTATAACCACAGATCAACTGCAGAATGGTAATTTTAGTTTAATGATTAAGAATGTTTTTAATGTTCCCTTACTGTAATGTGCTTTGAACAAAGCTGAAGATGTTGCAAATACAACGTTGGGGTGTTGTTTGTAAACTGATATAAATAGGAGATGGTCTGATCAATGCTGTTAGTGCCAGCATGTTCCAAAGAAGGCAGGGCTGTTCATTCAGGTTGGCTTCACATGTATTCACTTAATTTGAAGCTGTGTGAATATATTTTATATTTTCCAAATGTATCTGTCACATCCTAACTTAATGGTGACAGCACATCATATCACACTGTGTTTCTGTCTTACTGTACCTACATTAGTGTCTAATGAATGCTTCTGCACAAAGGCTGTTGTACACAGCACAGCTGAGCAAGTTCCTGTCTGACTCAGGTGCTTTTCACTCAACCCTTTACCTCTGCAGTTTATAGAAATTTCCCACCGGTTACACTGTGGCCAAGTTGGACTAACCCTGTGTGTGTTCTCAGGGCCAGAAGAAGGTTGCAAGACACTTCTTCCTGCAGCTGTACATCAGGAAAGTGTTTTTGCAAGCTTGAAGCAGAGGGACTGTTACGCAGAAGGAAGCACTAAACACTTTTGAGCAAGCAAGGTAAGCCCTGGCCACACATGACCACTCGTGGCACAGTTTTAAACCTTTGCCACATCAGTTTATGTCTTTGCCTGCAACATCAGCAATGTGCTGTAGCAGTACAGTCCTTTTTATCTGGAGACATATTTTCTACATTCCTTCTGTTGCAGTTGCTCATTTGCTGAGTTTTCTCTACAAGTTCTGTAGCTTTTCAGTTTTAACTGCTTTAGTAATCTTTCTTCTCAAAAGGCCCAGTACTTGAGCCTTGCCAGTCAGGAGGAGAGTCTACTGTGGTAACTGGGTTTGTGCCTGCCTCTTTGTGTATTGACTGCCTGTCATCTCGGAGATTAACTTAAAATAATTCTTGCCTTTCGTAGGCCTTTCCAGTTTTTTCCACTATTTTTATAGGTTGTTCGTGCTGTGCTTCTGCTTTTCTAACTTAATTTTTTTTCTTGTTTAGAAGAACCCTGTTGATATACAGTATTAGGATCTCTGCTGGAAACCAGTAATACATTAATTCTGGCTGAAGTACTGACTACCCATATCTATGATTGGTTCCTCGGGAGAGGATGGAGATAGATACCAATATATCTAGTTACTCGGTTGAGAAGCCTGCTTCTTAAGTGTTTTGCAAAACACTTAAAAATGTGCTTGATGTGAAAAATACGTTCATCCAGTTGAAAGCAACAAGGTGCTTCATGTTCTCCAAGTTAAAGCACTTAAGCATAAGCTTACCAGCCATGTATGCCTTCAGGCTAGATGACAGAAGTACAGCAGTTGTTTTATATCTAAACTAGCAGATAAAAGTGGCCTTTTGAAAACTGGAACAGTCCTTTAGAAGGAATCACAAGGAACAGTCAGCTACTTTTAAGGTGGATGGCAAATGTGCATTTGTGAAGACAGACGTGGAGGCTTGTTCTGTATTTACACATAAGCACAAGTTAGTAAGTTTGTTTCTTTGACCTATAAGTTGCTTCATTAAACACTATTGACCCGACTGGCATACTGCTATGTTGTGAAGTGCAGTAGCAAAAACCATTAAAAAAAGTTGCTCTGTGTGGTAAAGTTATGCAATAATTGAGGTTTAGTTTCTGTATCTGTTTTACCAAGGAGGTAAATGGTACTGTTTATTTGGCTGGCATGAATTAAATTATTATCCATACAGCATGGGACAATGACTCTTCCCTCTCCCAGTTAAGCATGGCATAAGAGCCCAGAAGAATTATCCTATTGGTGGTTCCTTACATAAGCATCCATCCAGGCTCACGACTGAGCATGAAGTTTCTTGTGGTTCAGAGTTAAATGTTACAAGGGAATAAAATTCCTCTCACTAAATGATAGTGAAAATGCAGTAGGGGGTATTTTGTTCAGAGAATACAACTATTGTCCTACCCTTGTCCAGAAGGCTACATACATCAAACAGAAGATGTCTTCCTTACATTCTAGCTAAATCAATGTTATTTCTTCCAGAATACTGCTGCTTCCGTTCCTAGAGATAAAAAAACATAGCTCACTGTCAGTAGATAATTCCTTCTCTTGGGCTTTCTGTCCTTGACCAGTAGAAGTTTTTATTTTTCTTAGACAAGGAAGCCTTTCTTTATCCCTGGAAGATTAAATTGCCTTGCTGGTAGATCTGCCTTACTGACGAAACAGAGGAGGAAGAGCAGATAGGGAAGAAATAGAAAGGAAAATAATTTCAGGGTATCTTTATAGTCTCCTATTGTTAGGATGTCAATTACTATCATATATCACCTATACCGCAAACTTGTCATAGCTTGGGGTATTTCTTCTTTTTTTTTTTCCCCTTCACCTGGTAGAAAATATATCAGTTATCCATGCGAAATCTTTTTTATTGCTGGAATCATCCTTAAAGTATAGCCATGATGCTCAGGGGGATTTACTTTTTAACATCCTATTCACAAGGATGAATATTAAAAGATCATAGTTTTTTTAAATCCAATTGGGCATTCCCTGGGCATAATTGTAGAAAATATTGGCCTTTTCAGCTTTTTTTAGTTGACACAGCTCTCATTTTAAGTGCTGTTACCTCACACAACAGAATGGTCAAAAATGGTGGATTAAGCAGTGTATCTGTAACTGTGGGCTCTGATTTAACTACAGCACTCCTTTTGATGAGTGCAGAGTGCATTTGGTTACTGTAAACATGAATTTTTCCAAAATAGTGTTTAGGAGTAGAAAGGAGGTTAATGAACAGAGAAAAAACAAAATTGCTTCTCTAATTGACAAAAAGGCCTGCAGGGAGTCAGCCAGGCCGCACACGGGTGAGGCACGGGCGCTGTAGTCAGTGCTCCTGGATGGTGGTTCAGTACTGATGGCTGTATTTAGGGCTCTGCTGACACACAGCTGCAGTGTGCCCAGCTCTTAGCGGTGGGGTTTGCCTCCACAGCAGTCAGACTTCCAGAGTACCAGAAAAGAAGTGAAGAACTTATCCTCAAAACACGTCAACTTGCAGACTTTAGATACAGATCTTCCCTTTTCTTGGTGATGTGGGAACAAGAACTGACTTATGTCCCTTGGAGCCCAGATATTCCTCCCACCCTTGGAAGGATAGTGCAGGTCCATCACTACATGCTGGTAGTGCTTGTGTGACCTTCTGAGAGCAGCTCCTGTCCCAAGTGCTTCTCTTTCAAGCTTCGACACTGACTGTGGCCAGAAAAGGTTTGTCGGAAGGGCTTCCAGCTCTCCCTGGGAACAGAAGACAGAGGGAGAATAATGAATAGAGCTAAAAGGTGAGAGCTGTCTGCTAGTTCAGCTCTCCCTTGGTCAAGTTCTCCCTCCTTGATCTACCTAATTCTTACATATAGTCAGTCCTTTATTTCCTTTCAATTAGAGCTCCATCCTACTTTTCTGTCCCTTCCAGTTTGTGGGTTCTAATCCTTTCTCGAGTCTGTTTCACTTGTATTTCTTCTTTACTTTCATGACTCAGGAGTTTTTTTTCTCGCTTCCTTCACGCTATGTCATTTCTTCTGCCTGGAACATCGTCCTCCTTTTCTGAAAGGAAACATCAGTCCAGTGGGGGGATTAAAGGAGTTTTTAAAAGAAATTCATAGGGAGCCTCAACCCCTCACAAAAACTGGAAAAAAATGGCAGCGTGTTTCAATTCTAGTGAGCTTTATTTCTGTGCAGCATAATGCAATTCATAATGTTATCAATGTCTATAAAAGCATAAAGAAAAAGCAGCAGTAGGAGTTACAAAAAAAAATAATCAAAAGCCTTGTAAAAGATATAAAATTAAACTTCAAAATACTGTAGAAGAGGAGAAAAGGCCAGAACCACAAATTGCAGGCTATTGTGGAAAAAACAATTTCTGAAAGATCTAAAAGTGAAGCCCAAAGATGGAAGAAGCCCACCCCAAACCAGCAAAAGAGAAGTCCATCTAAACCAGTTTTAGCTGAATAAGTTAGGGGCTGAAGAGGAAGGAAAGGTTAAGCAATTTTCATTTATGCTGTATGCAGAAAGAAATAATCACAAACTTTCCTCTGGGTAAAGGGGAGTGGAGAAACACTGTCAATTTGACTGCATTGCTGAGGCAGTGTCTAAAAATAAACAATCTCCCAGCTTTCTCCTCAAACTTCCTCTCTGTCTTTAAATAACATAAAAAACTCCATAAACCCACCACAAAATATAAATCTCAAAAATGAGCCGTCAAAATGACAGATTCTTCTTTAAACTTACTGTTAGATGTTAGATCACAAATTCTCTTCTGCTATAATGAACATGGTTAGAAGGATAGGTGTTCCCTTCCATGCCACCTTGAAATGCAAATAATTCAATGGAGAACTATGTTGATAAAGTGTTTCATGTTCTACTCTAAGTTGACATGAATTCCATACCAGCTGCAGCTGCTATTAGTGGAGTAAAGATCTGGATAACCTCTGTCCAATTTCCCCCAAATGGATGTGTTTCTGCCACCAATGTGGGCCTACAACTTGTGGCAAGGGCACAGTGCCTTGAAGACTTATGACCTTTGCTTGACATAAAAACAGAACTGAATGAGATTTCGATAGGAGAACATCAATAAGATGATGATAAGTTGTGTCAAGGGTTACACTGGTTATAGTTTCTTTGTCATAGGCGTGGTTACTGCTATTTTGTCCCAAAGACTATTTTCAGTTCATTGAAATCTGCCTAACTTTAAACTCACAAAGCAGCTTACTTACTTTATTTATTTATTTATTTATTTAGGCAAGTGTTGATTTGCATCTGTTCCCATGTGTAGGAATCTCTGCTTCATTGTATATTAGAAGTGTTACCTTAAATGTTCAGCCTGTGCAATATTATGGATTTGTACGTTTGAAACGAGGAATGCTTCTTCCAGTTACACAGCTGAATAACTAATGGAATGGGTGAATCTTTCCTTGTGATTTGTAAGAGAAAAGTTTCCCTGTTCCCAGTTAACTAAATTGTTTTGACTCCAAGACAGACCTGTTCTGCAAAGTGATGAAGAAACCACAGAAAAACAATAGATTTTTAATTTTACTAGTATCTCAGGTTGTTTCCATGTTAGAGTTGTTAATCCTACTTGGACCTAACAATGCCTACTATTATTCTTTTGCTAGTAAAATATTAGATGCATAAGGCTGGTGCATGTTACTAATATCAGGGTATTCAAGACTTTTTTCCTTGTCAAATAAGCAAATCCCTGGCTTGGCTTTTCGAAACTCAGATGTCTAATTTTGCTGTTTTGTTTTCACACTGCCATTTTAGTAATCCGGTTGGTCCAATTTGAGTTAGTTCTAAATGTTGTTATGCAGAAACAGGGAAAATGGGGATATCTATCCCAGGCTAGAGAAGTAAAGAACTAGATCTGTGACCATTCCCTGATAGGCCCTGGCATGTGTCAGATCTGTGTTTTCAATCTCACAGCCCCCTGATGTGATTCTCAGCTCTTACGTGATAACACTTGCTAATGGGAACTGCCCTTGCAGAACTCTGCTAACCATAATAAGGTGCACATTGTATAAGAACAAAACCAGCTCGGCTTTATTATGTGACTTGCATGCCTGGTAATGAATAGAAGGAAGGCACACACCTTCACGAACAGAGAAATTTAATATAGTCTCTTCCTGGAGTTGCACCAGTGGGACTGAAAGTTTATTTCAGCATTCCAAGGGCAATAAAAATCTAAATTTAAACTCAAAATGTACTCAAAAGAGTACCCAGAGGCTATGTACTGTTCAAACTTTGTTTAGGTCATAACTGCTTATGTAAAGTTAGTTTATACCAGCTAGTTAGGTTTTATGTTTTTGAGCAGTATCTCTATTACTAGGAAAGACATAGCAAGTGGAGGGGATGCTCTGAAAATTCAGCTCTGCTTTACTATTTCATTTAATTCAGCTGCTTACTGGTTAGTGCACAGCTATGTGAAGAGATCTGTAGCTCTTCACCTTCATTGTGCAGACTTCTTTAAATCTATTCTGATCCATTCCCATAGTTAGACATCTCAGATATTTGGAGTTTAAGGTAAATATGAAAGGGAGAAGTGAAGAAGATTCCAGGTGAAGGTGGGCTATAGCAGGTAAACTCCTGTTAACTCTAAACACAGACTCGAAAGACTTAATACAAACAGTAACCAGATGTTAGCCAGTGGGCTCTCAGTTCAGAGTTTTGCTGGTTCAGCGGTGGCTTCTTCAAACTGCTTCTAGCTTTAAAAGTGGTGATGAGGAGAAGAGAAACTTGGATGCTATCTCTGCAACATGAATACAAGTGGGACAGGGTAAGGGAATCAGACCTTTTCTGAAGTCACATGAATGATCTGGTGGCAGGGATGTGTGTGAATCACAGAATGGCTCAGGTTGGAAGGGACCACAGCGGGTCATCTGGTCCCACCTCCCTGTTTATGCAAGGTCATCCCAGAGCACATGGCACAGGATTGTGTCCAGATGGTTCTTGAATGTCTCCGGTGCAGGAAACTCCACACATTCACTGGACAAACTGTTCCAGTGCATGGTCACTGCACGGTAAAGAAGTTCTTCCTCGTGTTCAGATGGAACTTCCGTGCATCAGGTTCTGCCTGTTGTCTCTTGTCCCATTGCTCTGCACCACTGAGTGGAGCCTTGCCCATCCTCTGACACCCTCCCTTCAGATGCTGACAGACATTCCCCTCTCAGTCACCTCTTCTCAAGGCTGTCAAGTGCTGTTGTGAGATTAGGAGTTGCCATAGCTTTCTGGAAAGGTTGTGACTGTTGGATTTAGCCACTATAAAGAAGTAGGGGTTGGAGGGGCATGTGAGGGGGTAGTCCTGATGAGAAAGCATGAGGGGAAACAGTATTCTTGCTTAGTGCCGTGTTCCACCTCTGCATCCTGCTTACATACATAGGAATACAACCAGGCTTCCACAGAGCCAGCAGGCAGGAAGTGAGGAACAGATTTCAACAGTGCTGATCTTAATGCCACAAACACTTTCTTCTTTTTTTATTGTTCAGGAAAGGTCAAAAAAAGTTTCAATATTTTGGAAGACTAATATGCATAAGATGTAATCTCCGAAACTCACAGTTTCTAAGACTACAAATAAGTATGCAAAAGCCCAGCTGAAGAGAAACCCATGCCTTTCATACACCCCAAGATTTATTTCCAAATCATCTTATGTAAATTTCCTGATAAAGGTTCAATTTTCTTTTTGTTTCTTCTATGTCTTAATTGCCAGTCCCTCTTTTCCATTGGCTCCTGTTTTATGTACCCTTTGTCAGTTTTACCTGCCCTCCCAGACCTACTTAGATCTCCTTAGGTCTCCTTTCATCTTTTGATATCTGCTTCAATGTAACTACTGCATCCTTCTAATTTCCTACACTGTTTGCATTGGCTGATGTTCAGCCATTGGCATTGCTAATTTTTTTCCAGTCCCAAAATAGTGTTTTCATACAGTTTTAGTGTCCAGTCTAGTCCTTTGTGCATGGAAATTCCCACTAGTCAGTTTTCTTTTGGTGAGCAGACACACAGGATTCTCTGGCATGTCTGTTGTTGTCCAGGGTTCCACTAACCAGAGCCACAACTGACTCAGCTTTCCTGAAAACAGCACATGATTTCTTCTTTTCCTTGACTATCCTGCTTCACAAGCACTGTATTCATAGTTTTCTTGTTACTTTTATTACAGCATTTTTCTAAGATTGTTTGTCCTCACCAAGATGGTTTTCCAGTCATGAGCAAATGTTAGCTATTCCTAAAATGTGTGCATGCATGTTTCAACAGTACTTGTCACCATGATCTTAAAAGATAAATATTTATTACTCGGTAAAACTGTTACTCCTAACTGTGGATGTGCTAGAGCCTTTTGAACAAAATATTTGTGGATTGGATTGTGTTCAGATTGGAAAAACATCTAGATGTTTCTAATTCTTCCCAAGTTTATTTAGGTATTTTCGAGAATATGAGATTTTTGTTTCTCTTAATTTCTTTTACATGTGCTATTTTTCCTCCAACCTTAATAGTCTGAGAACTATAGAAAATACAAATTTTCAAAGCAGACAAAACATCAGTTGCAGCCTTAGAGGCTTCTCTAACAAAGCTGTTTCCTCTAACTCACTGAAGTCATTGCTTCAGGGAACAAAAAATATATTTGTTCTCTGTGGCACTTCATTATTTGGCTTTCTTGAAAGAGCCAGTTAAGGAGCTGGGTGCTTCTGATGGCAATAGCAGTTGCTGCAATCAGAATGAAGTATCTGACTGTGGTTCTAGAATATGTGACATAAATTATAGCATGGATAACTTTTATATATTAAACAATTTCACTCATTGAACAAAGGCACCCAAACAATTCTACACTGATATTTTGAGGCTGTTTGTGTCATAATCAAGTAATCATTTATTTTTACTTGCATGGCTTACAAGTATTTGCAAGAAATCCAACTTTTTAGGTTTCTTCATAATTATTGTGTAGTACTTATATTGTCTATTCTTCTTCATAATCTCACTGATTTATTTTTACTCATAGGACCAACAGTTGCAGATCCCCATCTCATTAGATTTACTACACAAGAGTGAACACAAACAAGAGAGTTGTACAAATGCGGCTCTGTGCCCAAGAATGGCACACAGACTGGCAAAGGCCTGGGTAAATGTCCTGTTAGTCACATGCATATTTTACAAAGACTTTGTAACACCTTTTGGTTTCATGTGAACATGATGCAACGCGTGGTGCTACAAACACGGTCCCCCTGAAATGTATGGAGAAGATGAAGGCAGTTATTTCTTGCAATTAAAAATCACATAGCTACTAGAAAAAGAAATATATTTAGCTTTAGTATCTTTTCCCTTCTCTTAAATAATATTATAGTAATTAAATTTTAATATGTATTAAGTTCTTTGTAGGTCATTAGTGGTATAACTCTGCATATAGGTGCCTGCTTCAGAAAACAGTTCAGTCCATAATCTTGTAATGTTGAATTCCACCTGGCAGCTTTATTTGAACTTAATTTCTTTTTCTTCTAATGCTGTTACCCCAAGAGTTATGAGACAGGCATCAGCTGACAGCACCAGGGGAAGGATAGGTATTGGCAATGGCATAAAAGCAAAAGGGGAGGAAAAAAGAATAGCCATTGTAGCATTTATCAGTATTCTATTAATAGTCTGCTCTGACACAACTGTAGAATAAAACAGACATTCATACTGCAATTTCTTGCAAAGGTTGAAGCTATTCATCTGCATGGTTACAAGACAGAAGTCTAAAGCTTTCAGATATTATAGCTGTTTCATGGTGCTGTTGTAATCAGAAGAAACATCTTAAAAAACCATTGCCTTGGGTGTAAATATTCCACCCTATTCCTGTTGGAAGGAATACAGGTATGGATAGCCAGCCCTCCTAGAGTGCTTTTTAAAATAGTGTCTTTACATGTTAAAAAACCCACTATAGCCAGATATTCCAAGCAGGTAACAGGAGCAAGAGGCTTTCAGTTTAGGGGTCAATTGACCACCTATTGAAGTGTACAGAAAGGCTCTTTTTGTTTTCCATGGTTTTTTTTTTTTATTTTTCAGTGAAGGAACATGTTTTCACTGTGTGTAACCAGGTAGATACGCTCTACAAGAGCTTATATTCTTTTTCACTGTAGGTGAGACTTGAGCAACAGGGTGGGAAAGGTGCCCAGAGACAGCTGTCGAGTGTATGAATTCGGAAACCCACCAGACACACTCTGGGAAGGTACAGAATATCCAGGGAGACCTTTGGAACTCTGATTCCAGGCAGCAGCTGTGCTCTTACCTGTGTTCTATTTCAGTGCCCTTACTGAACATACACTTTTTGGGCTGAAATAGAAACGGACTTTTAGGGGAGGACAGTTTAGATCCTGGGCTGGTGTCAGACCATGAAACTGTGCTATCTTAAGGCACCTGCATTAGGAGCTTGGGAGAACTCTCGTGTAGAGACCATCTGACTTGGCATCTGCAGGTGTCTCCTTCTTTCTCCTTGATATTACAGTGTTTCTAGGGCAGCTGCTTTCTTAATTAAGGACCTCACCTAAGTGTGGTCTGTTAGGGGAATGACATTGGGCTTTGTTGCACAGAGTGTTATACAGGCAAACTTGTGAACCCCAAGTCAGGGAGAATAAAATAAACAATAAAAAAATATCCCCCAAACAAACAAAGAAACCACACTAAAAAACCAAAAACATAAAAACTGGGTCGGGCACTTGTTGGCTTGGCATTAGCAGACCTGTAGCCTATTACTAACTTGCTATTGGAGATATTACAAACTGAAACAATGTCAACCTTTTGTTTCAAGTTGATACACCTCAGATGTTGTCCAGGGCTTATTAAAAAGAGCTCGGTGCCTCCTTTGTTACAATGTGATTGTTAAGCAAGGAGAAAGAATTACAGTGAACAATACAAGTTGTCAAAGATGGCATCTAAAAAGGTCCACAATACTGCTCAAAATGGGTTGTGGTTACCCAACAGTTTCCTCAAGAAAAGCAGGGAATTAATTAAAAAAATAAATGCTTTTCATGTACTCAAATATTTGATTTTTGCAGTAGTGAAGTCAGTCTGTCTGATTTGTTTCAAGTTTCAAGATGTGTCAAGAGGATTAAAAATTAACCTCCCGCCCACCATTTTGAATTGCAAAAAGGAGCTATTATTTTAAATCCCAGTTGAGAAAATGAGCTAGCATATTTTACTTATTTAGAAAAGCTGTGTTTTACTACAAATGTCTAAAGTAATGAATTTGTTCTTTTGAGAAATGTTGTATTCTGAAATTAAAACTGCCATTTAATTTTCAGTTGGAATATTTTATTGCTGCAGTTGTAGAACAGAGGTAGTTAACTGAGATCCTTGATAAAACCTATTTAGTCAAAATATTAGAACACTGAAGTGGGTTCAGATTGCATTAGAGAGCACTTGCATTGTTCAAGATTATTGGCACAGAAGGGAAGAATCAAAAATAAGTAATATTCTGTCAGTATTCTCAGTTGTAAGACTTAATTATTATTATTCTGTGTACATTAAACCATTTGTTCTTCTGTAGTCAGTCATGTATGTTTAGATTTATGCAAACTGAGTAAGAACATTTACAGAAAATACTGATTTCAGGTGGAATGGTTTTCTGTGCTTAAAAGTTATGGGGGATAACTGGAGTGTATTTTTAAGAACCAGCAATATTTGGTAACTGTGTAATAATTACGCTAATGTCTCCTAGTTTTTGCTGTTCTCACTAGCTAGCCCTTGAAAAGAAATATTTTGTGTGCACGTTTCTGTTGTCTGCCTTGTGTCACAAAACGCATGTAAAATGCTACCAAGTCTGACACCTACTTTGTCTCCAGTGTTTTCCTTGTGTAAATGACTTCCCAGCTGCATGGAAATAGAAAAAATGTCTCCTGTTTCAAACAAAAGTTTCAGCTTTCTGGAGGTTATTCTTGAAGTCAGTGGAAGGGAACCTAACTGGACTTGTTTTATATGAGATGAACTGGCATGAGAAAGAGATGAATTAACCTCTCCCTTTTTTGGTGAAAGTTTCTGGCAAGCCACATGCATAGATGAAATTAAATTACCTCCTCCACCCCCTGATTCATGTATCACAGATTTTGCCATGTACTTGTTTTCATCCAGTTGTGTGAACAACATTGAGGCTTCCACTGTCTCAAAGTTCTAGGAGCAAGCTTTTGTCTCTTTGATAGCTGAAGTAAAAGGAGACACTGTTCTAATTATGAATGAAGAATTTAAAATTTAACATTAAAAAGACAAAATAGAAACCCAGTTACAAGACAGTAAGCTTTGTTGAATACACTTTTGCATTGCAATATTTTAGAAAAATCACTCACTAAAGACTTTTTTAACAGAGAAGCATAAGAAGATAATTCCCTTTTTTGACACGCTTTACCTTTGGAAAGTTACTGGGCTGTTGACAGGTACAACAAGACATGTGCTACGCTTACATGCTATTAGTGCAGCAGGCTTTGAAAAATGTCTAATGCATTGGCATATCTGACAATTTAGAGTATTAGTTAACAGTGAGACTCTGTAAATAGAGTGAATTTTAGCTACAACTGCTGACTTGGGCATTCAGTCAACATTTGCAGTACAGGGCTGAACAACAAATAATGTCATTTTATACTATGGAGATGGAAGTTGGCGTTATACAGTGTGTATGGTTCAGCCTTAGAGCAATGGTAATTGCAATGTATTGAAGTTTTGCTTTGTAATAAAAATAGAGACCATTAGTGGATACCATTTATGTCATTAGTATTTAGTGGCTGTGTGTTGCAGCTTTTTTAGTGCTCATAAAACTGTCTCTGCTTGCAGATATGTGACAGCACTGATATAAATTTAAATGTTTAGAAATCCATAAGACATAAAATATAGATAGTAAATAGGGGCATAACATTATAGACAGAACCTTAATAATTCGGCACACAAATGTTTATATATTTGCATGTCTAGTGCAGAAATTAGCATAATGATGTTCATGTTTATACTACAGAAGAACTTGATTAAACAAAGAATAAAAAATGAGTTAAAACTGAGGCACATCATGCAAAAGCAGCAAAGAATACTTTGAGGTCCCCAAAAGGGAATTTGTGATGTTGGAAGGTACGTCCTTTACATACATCTGATGGGATACTGATTTTTCTCTTTATAGACTTTTTACTAGTTACAGCACCTGTTCCACTAACTAGCATTACAGTTATTCTTAAGAAGTGATTATGTTAATTAACTAATAAAAAGGAAAATAAGGTTGTTAGGGAACCCTAAGATAGAGATTGCTGGCACTAATTTAATTGTCATGGAGCCAGAGTAGGGAAGGTCATATGATATCTAGCCCAAAACAGCAATATCTTATCAGAAATTGGAGGCTGCTGTGAGGGCAGTGAAGGAGCTGACTGAGAAAAGACTTCTTTGGAGGATGGGGTGGGAAGAAGTCCAGGAATACAGCGCAGGAGGATTTCCTGAAATTCCAAGCATTATACATGAGACAAGTGTGCAAGCCACACTTTGGGCTTCCAAGTGATTTTTATTTAAGAAATTTGGAAGCCTGTTTGGTTTCCGTGCAGAGGATCTCTGGGAAAGCTATCTTCTTCCTTTGATTGAATGTCACTTGGATTCTGCTGGCAGCTACTCTTAACATCTTTAAGAGCTTCCCACCAGAGTTGATTTTCCTTTAAGAGACTCCCCTTTGTGCTTTACAGACCCTGGTTTCTGTGTCAGTGACGGATTTGAAGCAAGAGATTCTGAGACTTGTCTTCTGCACACCCCATCCCCATTGTCTTCAGCTCTGACCTTTACACCCTGGAAACACCTTGGAGGTTTGTCACAGAGCTCTCAGGGGATTTGGAAATCAAATTATACAGCACTAAGGGGGAACACAGAAAACTATAAAAACACTTCAGTCATTAGGAGTGAAGTGACAGGAAGCAATGTTAGAGAATGAATCTTTCCAATTAATTTTCCTTTCAGAGCCCTTTTCCCAACATTTTTAATTCTAAGTGTGTATGAAATCTTTGGCAACATTACTTGTGTGTTTCAAAAGAAAAGGAAACCTTTGATAAACCTTTTGAATCTCTTGACTTAACAATGATAGCACCCTGATTATTTTGGATCCTTTTAGTTGGGAAAGGTGATAGTGGGAATGTACATTTGCAGAAAGCTCGTGGCTTACATTAATGGTTGTTAAGGTTATAAAATGAGATGCTTTTCAGAAGCTCAAATAATAAGCAGAAGCAAAACAAGCTTTCTGTACAGTGAATATAAATTATTCTTTCTGTCACTCCTAGAATTTCTTACAATCTAATTCTGGAAAGTGTTAAACTGGAAATCATATTGCTCCTTTTAAAAACATAGTTTTGTCTGTTTATCCGTTCAAAACAGACCAAAATGTAAATCTGTAAAATGCTTTCCATCTTCAAAGCAGCTATTTATATTGATCTAAATTCTGCAATCTTTTTGAAACTTTCAGTTTTATTTCTGATTGTGAGATTCAGTGTCACTTCTTAGCACATTGAGTACTGATGGCTTTGAACATACAGTATGGCACAAAGCGATAACTTGGGCACACTACCCTGCTGAGAGACAATTCTAAAGCAAAAGTGATTTTTATGCTGGAGTTTTGTCTGATTTTAGAATTAGGGGAAATATTAAAGAGCATAACAAAATGTTTTAATTCCTCTATACACCACTAAATTACTTGTTACCTTATTTGTCCAAGCAACAGCTACCTGAGAGCAGAGGCTGCTTTCTGAAGCCGTTCTCTACATAGAATTGTGCTAAAACCACTAAATCATAACACAGGTGAACAGACAAGTTTTGCAGTAAAGAGTGTTATTGACTGGGTCTGTGCACACTTACCAAAAGCATATGTAAAGGGAGAAGAATTAGAGTGATATAAGAGAAATGGGCTCCCTAAAATCTATTCTGTCATAATGTAGAAGGAAGAAGACTTTGGGTTTCTGGCAAAACCTGTGTGAACCTGAAAACATGCCATACTTCGACGTATTTCTACTGGAATAATTGTAGCAACTGTAGTTACTGTAAAACTTGATACTAAATCTGAGTGTAGCGTATTTCCTTAAGCAGGACAAGCAGACTTAATGTTTTGAATTGGACACGAATGTTGAATTGGTGGTACTTGAAAGTACCTGTAGGGCTATCTAAAACATTTTTTCTTGAGAATGTGTTTTCCAGTATTTTCTAACCTCTATTTTTTAAGTTCACTTTTTCTGACTGCTAGATGATTCTCGGTATCCACCTGCTCGCTTGCGCTTCCTCGTATCTTGCTCGTAGACAGTGTATCATCCCAAATTCTTACGGGGCATTCAGCTGGACTAGATTGCCCACATTACTACAGGTCACAGCTGAAATGCATTAGTGGAATTAAATAGGAAAGCTTGCCCAGTGTAGGCTCTGCTGTTCCTACTGCTTCTTATTGCTCTCATAAGAGGAGTGGGAGATTATAGAAAGACATATTTATAAAATATACAGTGCAGTGCAGCTACACTCCAGGTTTATGCCAAATTAGGTCTTGAACCTGAATGAATTCAGGCATCTGCTGCAGTTCAGATTACAGTTCACTGTGTGACCTCACACATGTAGGTTGGCCTCCTCCTGGTTTGTTTAACCCATCCACAAAATTGAGAAAAACAAGTACCTCCATGAAAAAACAGGTATGCAACCTGGCACAACTGTCCTGGGTAAATAAATTACAAAGAAGGCAGAGGCTCAAATGAAGGGATAATAAAGAGGAAATATAGGTGTCTTTGTCTCCTACACACATTTATCATTAACTTAGTGGTGCACCTTGTTTACGTTTATTGGGCATGTTTAGTCTCATTGGACTTCCAGCAGGACAGATCTGGGGTCACTATCTTTTCCTGCAATTCAGTGCATGAGGAGCACTATGTGGTTAGTCTTATTGGAGGGAACACAGACACAAGCTTTAGTGACTTGCGAATGAATCAATAAAGCATGTTCCTGTAGGTTTCTGAATTGTCTCTTTCATTAAGAATGGAATTGGGCGGCAGAAGATCGATTTTTCGTGGCAAATCAGAGGGGTTTTGTCAGACCTTCATTTAGGTTGTGGATTTTTGGAGTAAAAAAGCTTCATCAAAAATACAATACAGGATTTAAATGGCTACAAGGATCATAAATTGTTTAAATGCCCTTTTTCATAACACTTTCTTGAACTCAGAATTACATGAGACCTGATCTTTAGCAATCCCCACAGATGACTAAATGAGTGGAAAGCTGCTAAGCTCCCACAGCTGAGGATCATGGCTTATGGAGTAGCAGATGTGGTGTTGGTTAAAAGATATTTGGAAAGAGAAGCATTCACACAGAAATGTTACTGCTGTCTCAAGTTTATACGTGTCTGTGTATATCAGAATTGCTTACAGCAGCTCTTGATGAGTGAGTGTGATGTGAACTCTGCAGGAAATGCAGTCATCCTTTAGAATCATCTAAAATAATGATTATTGTACAGGTATGGAACAGGCAGAGAGGTGTTTCAAATCTACTGATTTTGCATCATCACCACGTGGCTGTGAAGTTCCGAAGAAACTTATCTCTGCAGATGTGGTTCATCAGAATATTCTTTTCCTTCATGGCACTTGAGTGTGGTAGTACACCTTGACAGTGTTCTTTCAGGACAGTATAACTTGCTTGTACATAATACAGTGTTCATCTTGTAATCTATGCTTGTAGTACACACATATGCCTTTCTAGCATCCTGAACCAGTGTTGTTTTCATGGACAGGCAAGGGCAATGCTGCATATGCATTTCTTAATTTTTTAATAAGCTCATCAAGTAGAAATTTGTATTTCCAAATCCTGAGGGAGCTGGAGAAAAATGGATGAGGCACAGTGCTGAGCCTAGACAAAAATTAGCTGAATCTAAATCAAGAGCAGCATCAACAGTAATACAGAGCTTTATTAAGAATGGATAATTTGCCAGGCACTAATTTCCACATAGACAGTGTTGTAAAAGTTGTCTATCAATAAGTTGCTACATATTCCAAACAAGTTGAAGCCAAATAAGTCACCATAAGATGTGTCATCACCTCGTATATATATTTAGCTTTAGCTTGTCTGTACATACCTGCAGAAGATAACAGTGTTTTCTAGTAATTCTCTTGAGAGGCAGTTACATTAATTTTCTGGTAATTGCTATGTAAGAATCACATGTAAAGGGTTTATGAATTATTTATTGTTTCCTGCAAACCTGAATCTTGATTATGCCCTGTTGTTCTCTCCCTGGGGCACTTGCATTTAGATCCTTCTACAGTTGACTGTAGAAGCATGTTTATACCTGAAGGGTGCTCATAAGTGCTACACATAAAGAACTAAAATGTTACAGCTCTGCTTATGGTGCAGTGACAGATGCTGGTGTTACAGTGCCTTAGTGGGTGGTTTCTAGTTCAATTTTCTGTTACACAGTTGTAATTTGTAATACTGCTTTTGCATTGTTGTGTTGCAAATACATCAGTCAGGGACTTATTAAACATGGGTGAAACTCTGCAGGGTCTAGAGGTCTGGGTAAGATAACCAAAATCTCTCGTAGTTTTTCAGAGCTTAATGAGAGGTGGAGTTTTTTTTTCTCTCAGTGCTTTCAGGCGTAAATCTTTCCCTTTACAATGCTGTATAAATTTTTGCAGGCTGCCTTATCATCCAGGAGTAGGAGGCAGTGAGCTAAAGGTATGTTCTTTCTGTATAGAACTATATAGCATATATAGGATTCCTTAGTCGGGCTGAACATCAGCAGATGTTTCTGAGAAGTTTTCCTAAGCTGGGTTTTACTACTGTCTTTGATGTCCAGAGGAGAACACAGCTTTAGCCACGTGGATTTCTCTGAAGCAATTACTAATGTAATAGCTGTAATTAAGGGTCTGTCACACTAGAGAGAAGAAAGGAATAAGAGACTGATCGTTATTCAACGTCATGTTTACAGAAGAGGTTATACAGCTCTCACTGCAGACAAACTGATAGCTGTCACTCTGGGGGACTATTTTTGTGGTCACTAAAGGTGAATTGGTATACATTATTTAGCTTGATTTTCACAGGATCCATTGCAAAGAACACCCGGAAACAGAAGACTTCATTGTTTCTAACTCATGAAAATAATCTCTTCAACTTCATCTCTTCAAGTCAGTGAGTAGTTTAATTGAATGAGAGTGAAAATGGACTAGTGAAACTAGTCCATTGTGGAAGTTTTTTAAAAAAAGAGGTGAGTGGCATTTTTCTTTCAAAATGTGACTGTGGTTACATGGCAGGAAATGGAAAATCTGGTAAGCAGGTTGCCCAAAAATTAGAACCACCCCTCAGAGGTGTGGGAAGGTGCTCTCTGTGTTAAACTAGTCATCATTTCCCTATGAGAGTGTCCCAAAATGGAATGTATTTGAGTCTGCTCAGGAAGAACATAGGGCATATCCTTGATTCTGAACTTTGATGAATCCTTCATGGTAAAAAGACTTGCCAAGGATGTGACCATAAGGATGCAACTGCTTGTGTCTTTCTGAGTGGTAGAACTGCTCATGCCTTTGATGAGTCCAGCACATTGAGGCTGTGGTGTGCCAGCATCCTCATGGGCCCAAAATATGGGCTGCTAAACACTGTGTAGAGGGAACTACAAGTCAGTGGGTGGGAGTGACAGCCTGACAAGTTCAATTGAGAAGAAGTCATCCTTTTAAGTGCGGGGTAATAAATGCTGGTGTAAACCACTGAGACGATGGATTTTCCATTTACAGAATAAGACTGGAAGTATTTCAGGAAGATGTGTTTTAGTCAAATAGGAGTTATGGGGATTGGTATAGAAGTAACTGAGTAAAAATCTCTTGTAGGAGATCAGACCAGAGTGTCTCATTGCCCTTTTAGAGCTTAACAAATTGTATATGTTAAACTGGCACCTCTCTACATTAGGGTTTGAATAGCACATCTCAGTGGACTTGTAAACATCCCAAGTGGCATTGAGGTTTCAAATGGGATTGTAATTTTGAACCCATGTTGCATGCCTGAGGACAGTTGGTCTTATAATCCTCTCTTGTGTAATGCAGATAGCCAAAGAGTGGACCTGAGCAGTTAAAAAAAAAGACAAATGCCTTGTGGATGAAAAGGAAAAGAGAGTCAGTGAATATTCACAGAATCACAGAATATGCTGAGTTGAAAGGGACCCACAAGGATCACCAACCCCAACTCCTGGCCCTGCACAGGACCATCCCAAAGAGTCACACCATGTACCTGAGAGTATCATCCAAACACTCCTTGAGCTCTGTCAGCCTTGGAGCTGTGACCACTGCCCTGGGGAGCCTGGTCAGTGCCCAGCCACCCTGCGGGTGAGGAACCTTTTTCTGACATCCAACCTAAACCTCCCCGACACAACTTCAGGCCATTCCCTCGAGTTCTGTCACTGGTCCCCAGAGAAGAGATCACTGCCTGCCCCTTCTCTCCACCTCACGAGGAATTTATCACTGATTAGTGATAATCATTGTTGTGGAGTCAAAGGGTGGGATAGGAGTAGGGCCTTTACTGAAATTCCCCATGGTGAAATAATGCCATTTCTGTCTGCATAGAAGTATTTGCCAAAGCTTGTCCTTTGGGTTGATATTTTGTTAGAACAGAACACCAGACCAACAATGTTGAACTATGCTATATTAGTGTCCATAGGCAGACATTTAAGTCAGTTTAAAAAGAAAAAAAAGACTTATTTTGATTTTCTGTGTGAAAAAAGACATCATTTCAGTTTCAGAGGTCATGTTAAAGCAAAAAATTAAGTATTTACCCAAACTAAAATTCTTTTGCCATTTCAGTTTGTGGAAACACAGAGTCCCTTAGGCATTACTGTATTTGAAGATGGCTTTCATAC
Organism: Cephalopterus ornatus; assembly: GCA_013396775.1. Taxonomy (NCBI): domain Eukaryota; kingdom Metazoa; phylum Chordata; class Aves; order Passeriformes; family Cotingidae; genus Cephalopterus; species Cephalopterus ornatus. Next base: position 946,755 of record VZRE01006650.1, read on the forward strand.
ATGGAACTCTTGGTTACTTCCCAACTCAGGTTCACAGGTTGGTATGGGTCACATTTATCACAAGAATTATTTGAAGACCATAGCAATTAAATGTTTTTATGGCTTATTATCATAGTCTAAATACTAAATGGTTCTGACAGATAGTCTCAGAGAGATTTGATAGCTGACCCACAGACTGTGCACTGCCTTTTGCATACATACTTCAGCTACTATTTCTAGGAAGCTATATTTTATTAATTCATTATTATTTTATTGATGTTCAATTGATGTCTTATTAAATATAAATTAGATATTTGGGAATAATAATGTAATGGGATGAGGTAGGTGAGATTCCCCCAGGATGGTTTATAATGAAGCCTCAAATTGTTAATAATCCTGTGCTCATAAATAAATTATTATGGGTGAAACAAATGCAAAAATACTGAAATAAGCTATGAAAATGTTAAGTGGGGGTGAAGAGACACAAAATCTTCTGGGAGATCTGTGTGATAACATAAGTCACATAAGCCAGATTCACATCGATTCCCCCCCGTCCGACCATTTAGCACGTAGGTGTGTATCTACCCCTCATTTCCCATTGGTATGCTATGCCATCCTGTTCCCAGACATTTTCCTTCGCCTGGGAACAGTGTTAATTTAATGCGCTCAGCTGACCTCGGAGGCACAGAAATGACACGGCGGCAGCAGCCCAGAGTGCCGCAGTACATCCTGCTGCTCGCAGAGCTGCTGGGGAGAACGTGTGCTCTTCTGGACACTTTTCTGTGAACTCTTCTGGGAAAAGTCGAGGGGAGCTGTCTCTTTGACCACACCGCGTCGGGAAGGACACATCCTCTCACTTAGCTGTACCTTTCATCTTTTCCAGGGAAGACAGATTTCCCTGTTGCTCCTCTGTTTTCCTTGAAGAGTTAGCAAGAAGGCCATAGGTCTCTCTCAGATGAGAAAATAATGAAAGGAGGACCTACCTTTATGTGAGGAAAGAAGGATGGAAAGAATGAGAGGATTCTGATAGTGTATTTTCTGGTTTGTTTGGGGTTTTTTGGATCCCAGATCCCACACAGACCTTAAGAGATCTGAAACCTTAATTTCTTTAGCAAAAACAGCACAGTTATCCCAGCCTTGAAAGACAGAGCTAAATCCCAAGGGAGTGCTCAGTATCTGTGTTTTATACTCACTGTAGTAGGAATTGCAGAAACTCAGCACTTTGTAAAATGCTGCTGTAATTTGAAGAGTTAAGTCATGTGACAGGTTAGTAAATGTAAAGAAGCTTAGCGCCAAAAATTAATTTTGTGATATTTCTGTCAGTGGAAGTAAGGGACATGCCAAAGTCTGAAAATTTGACCCTCTTACATGTAAGTAGTGCTGACAGAGGCATTCACATAGGGATTTGGATGTATCCAGTGTGGAATTTTGTTCCAAAGTCATTTTGGGTAGCTTGGTAGATGGTTTTCCTGTAACGTTAAAGCTGAGGCCACTCTTGTTACTCGTGTGGTGTTTTTGAAAAAAAAAAAAAAAATCAATTGTTTTAGAAAATGAACAAAGAGATGACTTAGTCACTGGTTTAGGCTTTCACCTAAAATTATATTCCAGGAATTTTATGATATTGAATGGCCAAAGGGTTGCAAACTGGAAATTTGGCTTAATATAAGGTACAGAAAAAAGACAAATATGCTGCGTGATATCTCTCTCTGATGTGAGAGACCTTGGTTGCTAGGAGGAAAGAATTCAAGTGTTTGCCTATGTTTTGTTGGGGTTTTAACAGTGTGGAATAAATAGATAACACCACACCTTTTAAATAATGTTTTCTTAAATAGTGAAACTATTACCTAACGAAGAAATTGCAGTAATCACATTTCCTTAAAAGTGGGGAGTTACGGTATCTATGGAATTAAAGTGCTGTACTTTTCCAAACATAAATCTACTGATGAATATGTTTTGCTGTATTTTTGTAATTGGAGATTTTGAAATCAACATGTTGTTAAAACGCAGAAAATTCTGTTGCCTCTCCATAACTGAATAAGGGCAGAGAAGTCACATGTGTGATTTGCAGCATCTATAGCAAAATTATATTCTTTCTGGCAGTTAGGGATGGTTATTCCTGTGTACCTGCCAGGAGGCCAATGGGTATCGAAAACAGATCCAGCTTGAATCATTCTTCACTTTTCCCCTGATGTGCCAGGCCAGCAGGGTCTGTTGCAACTGTTGGCCAGTTCCTGTCCATGCTGACACTTCTCTGGGGAACCACATTAAGCAATTCCCTGGGTCACCAGTTGTCTGTGGCTCCTCCTTCATGTGCCAATACAGGCTGGGCTCGGAAGAAGGTCCTGCCCTGCCCTTGATGTTGTTTGCACTCTCCCCAGATTTCTTACGACTTGTGTCAGCATGACAAAAAGCCATTCCCATTTAGGAATTAGAGAAGTCTCAAGGCTAGTTTCGCACTCGGGGCTCCTTTTTTTGCCATTTTCTCCTCCTGCGAAAAAGCAAGATATTAATTACTTCAAACACAGCACCTTCTTCTGCAGCTTTTACGCAAAGGTGCTATAATTGAAAGAATTTATCTATCTTTGTAAGAAATTAAAGACTAAAAAGCATTAAGTAGGCATTTAAGTTACACTGGTGTGTGTAAAGCTGGGCTCAGGGAACATAGCAAACATTCTGCAGTTCTCCAGAGACATCTACAAATTTTTGATTCTTTGTTTGCCTTTGTCTCCCTTTAAAAGGCTCCTGTTACTGTTGCTGCACAGCTTTATTCAAAGTTACCTATGGTGAGGTGGAGTAGAGTAATTAGTAATTGAAAGAGGAAACAAAAGAAAAGGCCAATAATGCAAGACAATCATTAAGTGCCAAATATAATTTGTCAAAGGTGTTCCCTCTAAGTTAGGTGGAGGCAGCATTTTTTCAGATCGATACTGCCTCAGTGACTCCCCTACAGTTCTGGTAGCTTTTGGCTAACAAATAGGAAGAGTTGTGGTATGTCCTATGCATAAACAATGAGGCCAGAGAATTTAGTGGCTTAGTAGACCTTGCCTGTGGTCAGACATCCTTGTAAAACTGAGATGGACAATGTGCAAGGGCTGAACCTGGCACAAATCACATACATGGCCTGATCAGCTGTGAGGCCGCCTCGTAGATCAGTCACAGCCAGAAGTGCAAAGCTCTGCAGCAAACTGAGCTCAGTAGTAAATATTATCAAGGAGTACATGCCCTGATTCTTGGTGATGTTAGTGGGAAAACGTATTGAATTCATTTGGAGTTTGAGCTACCTGTTAGAGGAAGTGCGTTAAGTATCTAACCCAGCAGTTTCCCATCTTTATCCACACATCCTACCCAGCCTGATGCATTTAATTATCAATATAAGGTGTTATTGCTGTGACTTAATACTATATTATATTCTTACTCAATGCTACTGTGGTGGAGCTGTAAGTCAAATACTGTGTTTTGTTCCAAATAAAAAGGTGGGAATAGAGAAGACAGATGTCATACAACAGAAAGGCAACCTCATGATAGGAAATGTCATTTCAATTAAATTTTCAGAGGGCCATCGATATTCTTGGTATGTCCAGAATCAAAACATCATAACAGCCAATTGATAGAAGCAAGCTGCTCATTGTTTCTTAACTGGTGTTTGTTAGACCTCACTGCGCAATAGGAGCCCCTGACTGGCAGCACGCTTCTTCATCTGTGGAGATGAAACCCTTCTAGTCCAAGCAAACCATAAAAACTTGTCCTTAGTCCAAAGAAACAGTCTTTGCACTGGAACCTAGGCATCCTGATTCATAGCCAGCACAACTTACACTCGAGGCCAGACCCAGTGTGCACCTCTGGTATGTCCCAGAAGGAAAGAGTCGTACATGCACAAGCATACCTACAGACCTGTGCATCTGGCAGCCTCACACCTGCCTGAAGACAGCTCTGCAGTAGGAAGGTGCAACACAGCTGCATTTTTCATCAGGAGAATATTCTAATTTTTGCTGCAACAACTGTACATAACGTGTCAATTATTCTCTCCAGACTCTTGGGTTAACTTTATCTGTGGTTGTGTTTAGAAGTCCCAAATGATTATGTAATAGGTGGAAGACACCTAATAATATAACAGGCCTTTTCTCTTTTTTCTATGGCTGTATTAATGTAATTTCTTAGGTGTCATCGTGTCTTTTTCAACATCAATCCATTGTGAATCATGCAGACACAGCAGTCAAAGAACAGAACCTGCTGCAGCCTGTGAGCAGCAAGAAATTTCAGCTGAATGACTGCATAAGGGGTTTGCAAGACCGCCAGTAATTTTTTATATTCAGAGTTAAATAGAGCAATAAGATGGAATTTAAGCTTTAGTGCAATGGATTGCAGCTCTTCAGTCAATCAAATTATAGTTCAATCAGCTCATTTTAATCACTTCTCTGGAGAGAAGTAAACCCCTATGTTGAAGAATATGCAGCAATTTTATTGATGGAAAGTTTAATTGTTTCATTTTTCCTTACCGTCTGTAACACACTAGACTTTTAATCAGTGGGAACTGAAGTTATAATGAAGTAAAGTCCACTTTCCACAGTTCACAACTAGCTGAAAATAATTGGGTTGAGACTCCCATCCAGACAGTGTAATGCCTCTGGCATTTTCCTGAAAACTACACTTAATTGCTTTGCTGATGTTGTTAAGTGGTCCTGAGGGGGATAAAGTAGTAAAGCTGCCCACATATGCAGGGAAACAATACACAAAAAATGTCTTACAAGGTCCTTAAAGGAGGACCAGCTAGTGACAAGAAGACAATATATGGCTATTTTTCCCCCCTTTTCTATACCAGAGAGAACACACAGGAGAGGCTGATAAAATAAAATGGAAATTCTATAAACAATAACAGTATTTTTATTTAAGGGCAGTAAGCTTGGGGCCAGAAGTACAGAAAATGTCCAGGCAGAGCTCTTCCAATCAAACCTGCAACTTGAGGCTAGCCTGAGTTGCTTGGCATTTTTATGCTGAACAGTGGTTAGCTGCTGCCTATCTTCAGCACCTTGGCCTGAGGAACAGATGTACTCTTGTCCCCAGGGAGGGAGGACAGCTTGCTCTCTGTGCTCTGAAATGACAAGATGTGAGCCAGCTATGAGCTGAAAGCCTTGCCCAGGCATCAGTGGGACCAGCGTGTGCACCCCGTTAGGCTCTAAATGTAGCCAGGGAAGGAATAACACTTTGGCATTTCTCCTTACTTAGTGCATTCATGGGAAACTCTCCCTGGCTGAATAGTGATTGTTTAAAATGACGAATCAACTGCTAGACTCAAGGATATTCTGATGTAGAAATATGTTAGTTATTTAATAGAGAAAGATATGTATTTAGGACCTACGAATCAGGTACTGTCCCTGAACGCAAAATCAGAGTTAGAGCTGGACCTGTTTTGGGAGAGCAAGGACTATAGGGTTAACCTAGCTTTTTCAGGTAAGTGGGCTTTTTGGGGTTTTTTTCCTTGTTTATTTACACATACGGGCACAGTAAAGTCTCTCTCTCAATAGCCTGACCTTCCTCAGCTGCTATTTGTGTAAACTTCAGTATGACCTTTGCTTGCTTTATTCTCGCTTTCACAGGCTCTGAGCTGAACAATTACGTCCCCATGACTTTCTAGAAAGGAACACAGGCAAAACTGAGGTATTGAGCTCTAAAGCTGAAATCTTAAAAGTTCCTTTTACCCTATATCTGATCCTGGAGGCCCTCCAGAATCTTTGAGTTGGTACCTCAAATTTTGGCCAGCATAGCTCTTCCAGCACCTGAAATGACGTTTTTTCCCCTGAAACATGCTGAAGTCTAGACAGTACCTTGACGTGTAACCTCATATTAGCCTGACTATTCCCCATAATATTAATAAGCTTTAACACTTATTTCTCCTACGGTGAAAGAGTCACCTCTCGTGCTGGAACCGCCAACCATATGCCAAGGAGATCAAGCTGTCAGTTTTGAGAAGAGCAGTGGGAGTAGTGCATTGTGTCCAATTCTCTGTGCTTGCCTGCCTCTGGGAGAGCAGCTCAGCAGCAGCAGTGGTTGTGCTCTGCAGTTCCTGGGTCCCGGTGCGCAGTGAGTAATCTGGTGGGAAATGGTTTTAGCAAATGCACCAAATGAGGACTGTGTTGTGACAACTGATGGGAGACTCTGCTTGGGTCACTCTTAGTGGTGCTGAGGGACTGAAGGAAGCAGGGGAAATCTACAGCGCAGAGGGCAAAAAGTCAACCTGATGTAGCTGGCTGAAACTCGCCATTGTGTTGTCCGGCTGTTTTAGAGGGTTCTCTGCCCTGGCCCTTCTTTCAGAGACAAGGTCGCTGTCCCAGAAGGAGGAGTGTTTCCTGGAGCTGTAATACAGTCCTGTAGAGCACAGCAGCCAGATGGCCCTCATTGCCAAGCAGACCTGCTCACTGGGTTTCACATGCTTTAAAGTCTTACCCTGGGTCTCAAAGGAAACAAGAGGGAGGATGATTTGACACACATGCTCCTGATTTGACATACTGTGTGCTTACAACATGGTGTGTCCTCCAGAAGAAATCCAAATACATGTTCGTGTACAGGCACAAATCTGACTGTTCCCTGATAAACTGTTCATGTGGAAAGATACAATTTGCATGGTTGTCATCAAAGCCAGTGTATGTATTCATTTGCAGAAGCATGTCAGACACCATATGCCAGTAATATGCCTTTGATATGTTGGTGTCTGAATCATTTTTTTAACTGCTGAATGGCATATGTTTAAATGTAAACATCTGTTCTATGTTTGTGCTGCCTGTGTTATTTCTTTTTTTTTTTACTAAGAGTTTGGTTCAAACCTAGAAAAAGTGTGGGATTCATCCTGTTTTTAAAGGAAGACAGTTTTCTTAGTATTTCAGCATGTTTATGTTCTCATAGTTGAGAAGGGTTTTTAAAAGGGAATTTTTTCCCTTTCAGTAACCAAAACAAACTCAATTTCCAGGCAAAATAAGAACTTTATTTGACTTTATTTGACTAGAAGTTTCTACAAAAAAATTATTGTTTTAGTGTTGAGCAGATTCTGCAATGTATGGATTTACTGAAAAGCAGACTAATACCATGACATTAAATTATTTTTGTCCAGAAACTTTTCTGATGCAGATAAAGAACTTGCAGTGTAATAAATGACTTAATAAAGGAATTAAATAATACACTATGTTTGTTAGGCTATTCATTATACATGGGTGAAACTCAAAACCAGAGTCACAACAAAGGGACTCAAAAGCAGTTATTGCCACTCATCAATCAGATGAGCCACTGCAGCACCATTCAGGATGCTACAGCCAGCCTGAAAGGCATGGTTTGGGCAAAAGTAGTGAACGATACCTTACTATTATAGCAACACAGCAAGGGACTTTATGAACCAGCTGGGGATAGCTGAAGAGTCTGGAGATGAGTGTCTAATGCTAAAGTCCAGGAGGGGCTTAAGAAACATTGCAAAAACAGCAGCTGTGTTGGACTCCTCCGTGTGATGGCAGGAAGAGGCTCCAGAAAGAATCAACCACAGCAGCACATCACAGAGTTGCAGAGTTACAAGTACTGCCTCAGTAAATGCTTCAGCTGAGGAGAGGATCTTCCTCTTGCGAGTGTCCATGACTGCTGGTTTCTACCTTTTGGTAAGAACTCACAAATTTAGCAACAAATAGCAAATGTCAGCTCTTGGTGGATTTGTACAGCCTGGGTTTCATATTCTGTTTATTTGTTAAAGGCCTGAGCTAAAGCACACAAACAGCCATTGCATATAACATAAGAAAATCAAATCTGTCTAAATCCTACAGCTCCATGTCATTGTCACAGAGTAAGAGCATTTCATAGCCACAGCTTAAAAAAAAACAGATCAAAACAAACCATGAAAAGTTGAGTGCTGTTGGCCACCAGCTAGTTCATAAAAAATGCCCTGAGTAGCCCAAAGTGCACCTGTGGCCATGGCAAAGCCACTGCCTGGGCAGTGGGACAGCTGGGCAGAGGGGCCTCGGAATCAGTCAGTGCCATCTTGTGGCATTTCAGGATATTAAAACACCCCTGAGCTACAGTAATTGCAAATGTCCTCAGAATCCACCACAAATCCAAAAATTGCAATGGTCCAGGACACAAACGCCGGCACGGCTGCGTGCGCTTGGCCATAACTGCTGCGGTTGTGTACGGAGCAGCTCAGCACCTGAATGATTAATGAGGCAAACGCCTACCAATTATGGCTCATTGGAGGTGCACAGCGAGCTGCATGTAATTAGAAATCCTGGGAACAGATGGAGAATTTTGCAACATCAAAAGCCTTATCCTTATTAGCCATGCCCTGCGCTGGGCAAGTGAAGTGCCGGGCGTGGGCTGCCCTGCTGGGGCAGGGAGCAGGGGCAGAGCCATCCCTGGGGACAGAGCCGGCATCCCCGGGCAGGGGCTGGCTGCTGTCACAGGACATTCACCCGGGATTAGTGTGCTCTTACCTGCAGCACCAGGGCAGGGGCAAGCTGTGCTTAACCACCCAAACACCCCCAGCATCACCCACCCACCTGTGAGAGCAGCACGAGTTTGCTGCTCAGAAGCAGCTGCTGCTGCTGCATCGCTTGCAGTGTCAAACCCTTTGCTCCAGATCCCTGACATTTATTCCTGGAACCAGCCTTAGCCTGGGACACAGCAGCATCACCTAGTACTGACTCAATTAAAAAAAAAAAAAATAATTCCCAACACCTACCCTCCTCTTCCTGCCCATCCAAACAGGTGGAAAGGGCCTAAGCCTTCATGCCGTCATTTTATACGTATACAAACTGTATGAAAATATAAAGAAGTAAACACATAACTTGATACATAATATAACTTGATACATACATAATATTTACCTACTATATAAAGCAATTTATATAATACAAACATAAGAAAACATTAGAGAAATAATGTAAGTAGTATAGGAATACACATATAAAAGACAAATATATAAAATATGCATATAAACATATACCATATAAAAAGAAATGATACAATTGTAATAAATGTATAAACAATAATATAGAACGTTATCTATCTATCTATCTATGAAAAAATATGCTCTTTCCTAATAATGACTGCTGCAATACCAGAAGGGGACACATCAGGTTTCTAGCAGTGTAGCATTTACTGCATAAAGAGGAAGGAAATAATAGCAAGTTGAACAAGATTTAAAAGAGAGCTTGAAGGCCCATTCAGTCAGCTGGTGGGTCAGTGGGTACACCAGGAGCACCTTATTACTTTACTGCCTCAAAGGATGCTGAAGGGAGATGGGCTGACTCTTGTGAGATTGTAGGTAACACAATGGCTCACTAACAAATACCTTTAATTCTTCCTTGTTTCATTACCTACTTTGAGGTGGTTCAAGCAACCCAGACATTCCCTCAAAAGGCTTCTTGTGAGTGGTTATGGTGTAGTAACAAAGTTAGTAATTTCTGATTTCTACATTCTCCACTTCTTTTTTTTTTCCTTCATTGACCCTTAAATTTGTGTAATTTATAATTCTTGGAGTAAAACTAGAGCTAATTTTTTTAGGGAAAACACAATGTCATTTTTATCAAATCTTCTGAAAAGAAAAATTCTTTCACACTGTGCATGTTCCACTCAAGGACTTGAGCCCTGATGTTCATCTAGTATAATTTTAGTAACAGTGGGATTTTCTCAGCTTACTGTTTTGCTGGGAAGTAGTTTGGTACAGTTGCCAAGTACAGTTGTGTTGGGTTGGCTTTAGATTTATTGCACGGCACTGAATCCTGTTATAAGCTCTTTTGTGAGGACACTAGAAATGCTCTGGCCTCAGACTGCCAAAAATTTTAGTATTTACAAGGAGTCAATTAATAGTAAATTGAAAACTGATTTGTCCAAATCAATTTGATTACAAAGACAAAAGGAAAAGTAGAATATAATTCCACTGCCCTGAGCTGTGCCTATGGGTTGTTACACATATGACTATTGGGTTCACTCCAACTTGAATAAGGCAATTCTTAAGTTTTAATTTCCAAAGTAGGCAAACTGAGCTTTTATCTTCTATTAGTGTAAGCTCTGTTATTAAATGCAAAATAATCTTACAGATAGTTTTAAGCCAATATTATAATTACAAGATAATTGATTGCAATTGTTTTTTTCCCAAGAAAGATGAAAGCAAATAATATTTCTTTCAAGTGTCTCTCATTTTCAACACTTTCTGTTGGCTGAACTCTCTCTGTAAATCTATAATTTAGATAACTATTTCCACTCTGTCATGCTGGAAATGAAATTTGCTTTTTAGACTTAGATTTACTTTTTCTCACTCCTTTTCTCCTCCAGTAGCAAGCTATAAGTTTTCTTTTCTCATGGTCTGGAATTTTTTCTATTTTTGCATATGAAAGTTTGTGATAAGCCATCTCAGAAGGGATGATACCAGCCTGAATTCCCGCTACTTTCCTCTGGCAAGGTAAGTTTAAGCATTATTTTGTTGCTCATCAGAGGGCCTAATGTAGCTTCAGTTTGACTGGGAAGGGACTTTCTTCCAATGTAGCCATAAAATACCCACAGCCTCTTTCACCATGTAACTGGGAAATTATTCACCCTGCAACAATTTTGGAAGGAACAGAAGCAGAACATGCTGCAGCTACCATTGAGAGGTAAAATTTGAATCCAGTTCAAGATTTGAATATCAGAGATAAACCAGTGTTCTCAGCACTGCCATTTCATTTTGAAAAGTACAGTATAGATGAGAGCTCACATTTCAAGAGTTCAAGGATTTTTCATTTCACAGTTTAGGCTCTAAGTTTTGGACAGACCTTGGTTTGTAACATCCCAAATAAAAATAACACTTTGGCTTAACTCTCCTAATGTAACATTTCCCCTATTTCTTCTCCTCGCAAAAATTCCTGGTTTGCCTATAGGATTCATGACAGCACTATGGCACCCTATATTAGACTGGGTTTCCTAGTTAGCCCTTGGAGAGATTGCATTTCTGCTTTGTAATGATTTACCATTGGAAAAGTTGATCTAGAAAGATGCTTGGAAAACAACGAAGCCACTAGGGGAATTCTTCACTTCTTGAAGCATCCATCACTCCACAGTAGAAGAATTGGAGGGATATGTTGAGCTTGCTACATTCTCCATCAATCTTTTGTTTGATTATTACATTATCAAGTTGCTTGCACTGTGAGAGATTAAAACAGCTGGATAAGTGCAAAGCATGAAGTTACTGAGCACTTTGATTGTAAGTCAGACATCAAACTAGTATTTGAAGTGCAGAACTACTGAATTTTCCCTTTGTCACACGAGCAGATGTTGCCGGAGGCAAGGAGGAAAGGAGCGATGCATTCTTTTTTAACTTGGTTGCTGAACCTTACACTACCTGAAGAACCAGGCACTGTGTGCAGCTCGTGGTTAGATGCTTTTCAAACCTATCTTCTGCCTAAGGGCTATCAGATGTGCAGCTGAGGCAAACAAATAGATTTTCCCATTGTACATCTCCACTGAGGACATACTGCAGTATGCAGTAAATGGTTGGGCTGTTTTATATCAGGTGAGAGCTTTATTAATTTAGGAATCTAACAATAGTATTTTTCCCTTTTACTCTACTTTAAGGAGAGTTCTTCCCAGTATGACAGTGAGTTATGGATGAACAGAGATGAAATATCTCAACTAGGGAGGAAGACTTCCTCATGGATAGTTATTCAGAACCACAGTGCTGGTTAATTCAGCTTGAAAGATCCAACCAGAGCTATTAGCCATACACATTAATTCCCAATAACTGTGGCTTGCCTTATGTACATTCTGGCTACCTTTTAAGATGGGTGGGGATTAGTCCATAGGGGAATCCTTAAGTTTGGTACTTTCCTATCCCACTACCTGGATGTCCATTTATTCTGAAGAATCCAAGAAACATCCAGTAAGTAACTCTCCACGCCCAATGAACCAAACTCTGAGTCTCTAATTACACTCGTGCCTCTCACTGTTCAAGTAAAGTGCTTCACTCTCTTATTTGTAACAACCATTAAGTAAGCCTACAAGGAAATATCAGCAGATGTAATACAGGACACCAGGGGTTTCAATGACCATCAGCAGAACTGCGTCCATCTCCCTCAAACATAATGAGCTGTACAACATTCCCTTACTGATTTTCTTCCTGCACACGCATTGCGTATACCTTACTGGTATATTTGTAAATACTTCCACTCCTATTGCACATATCTCCTTATGACAGAGTGTCCAAAAACACCACACTGGAAAATGGTTTCTGTGTACCTGACAGAGCGATGAAGGTTTGAACTGATGGAATATCGGGAGCACCAATATTCACTCACATATCCCGTATTATCTAGATCCTATGTGCCACTGAAGAAGCAGAAGTGAGGCTGGCACTCTCAAAGGAACACGGGTTTTGGAGGGTGAACTCATGCAAATGCAAATTAGAGTTACAAAAGTGAGAGAGTTTATTTAGGAAAATTCATTTGAGAACAGAACCCAAGACTAACAATACAATGAGGTGCAACTCAGAGAAAGAACCCTTCTGTAAAGAATGTAGACCAAAATACTATTTTCTACTTCATAACTGTCCATAGTCTCTTTCTAAGCACACTTGTCTATGTCTACTTCCAAAAAACTGTTCTATCTTGTTAACATTTTTTGTTTACAAATAAATAAATACTACACAACACATTGGAATTGTACATAAAATTATTTTTCCCTAGTCATGTTCATGGCCATGTCCTTGTACATTATGTGTAATCATTAGTGACCCCATGGTCAATTATTAATAAAACCTCACAGAAAGCCCAGCTAGGCAGGGAGAAACATGAAAATCTCAAAAAACAAAGTATCTGACTTCCAAACAGAATTCCTTCCTAAGACCAAAACTCATTAGGGAATTCCTCCAGGCAAACATCCTCTCATTATTTATTATCATGGTTTACTGAAGATTCCTCAGTGCAATTCACAATTGGCTTTTAAATAAATCTCTCTGTATGGTAAATGTGATATTCTTGCATCTAAGCATCAGGGTGAGCTGAAAACTAAGTAAGACCAAGATTACACGTTTCAGGGACTCATAAACAGCTTAGAGCCTGACAGTAATGCTACAAGAGGTAAAAATATGACTGACACCATATGGCTGAAAAGTAAGGTTGCAGTGGCTGTACAGCATAATAACAAAACAGTGAGACTGCAAAGCAAAAGCAATTAGCTAACAAGTGTTGGTAATGAAGCATTATTTACAGTGAGGAACTTCTCTATAGGGCAAGAATGGTGCTGTGTTTATGATTAACATTTAAGTCATGAAGGCCTTGGATTTAAGGCTTTGCTTCCCATCCTTCATCTTGGCTTTTAGAGGCTCAGGTGGGCCTAGGCTCTCAAATGTTTTTAGGCACTCTGATATTCTGCAGGATTTGGTCTAAGCCTCTGAGAGTTCAGCTGCTCATCTGGAAATTAGGGGTACCAAAGCTTTTCTTTCTCATAGCAGGTACTTTGAATGGAGGGTGCTACAGACTGGGAATTTTTATCAAATAGTTTTGCTATGGATCTTTTAGAAGGTGGGAAGGTCTGATAGATTTTCCTTACAAATCTTATCATCTGAAAGGGTTAACTGATGTTTATGCCTGAATTGAAAAATGCATGTCCATGACTTCCATTTTGGATCACACTAAAACTGCCGAGACCTCTTAAAGAAGTCCAGAATGCCTCAGAAATTTCCATTTCTAATCAGAGCGGGGTGAAGTTCTCTTCAAGGAGAAAATCCTCTGGTGTGATCCATTTTTCTGCTGTAGTTAGATATTCTTGGGCTGATTCAGCATCTGGGCTGATGAGCTGGCCCCTGAAAGCACTTGCCTTGGTTGCTCTTGAGGAGGCTGGAGGGGCAGCACAACGGAAAGTTTCTCTCCTCGCCAGAGGACACGCACAGGCCAGTGCTTGCCAGGGCACTGTCTCCTGACTCCCTCACTTGGCTCAGTGCACTGCCTCTGCTCCTGTCCATTAAAGATTCATTCTCTAAAATTTCATGTTTGTCACCTTGCATAACAAGGTTTCTCTACTCAGGTAATACTGTAGTCAAACAAATGTAAAGCTGATGAGGATAGAGAGTAAAATAACTGGAAAGGGCTTTTTACTGAAAGGGGATATTAATACAAACGTATGGCTTTTTTTAGGGCACCTATTATAGAGTCATGCCTACTCTTTGCTGAATGCATACCTATGAGACTCGGTGTGTGCAATAAAACCCTTAGTTTATTAAGCATTTTTTTTTCTATTCTGCTATGTCAGTCTAAATTCACTTTGAAGGCAGGAATGATGGAATTGTTCAATATATTGTGTGCAGAAGGTTATGACCTCTGCAATCAGCCTCTGAAACACCACTGTCTTCTTACTTCTGGGGCAACTGAAATGAATTATAAGGTAGCCTCATAAAACATTTTACTAAAGCTGAAGCCTCTGAATATGCAGAACTTGAGCATTTTTGTATCCTTTCTAATTTCCAAAATATTTACAATCATATAGGATTTAAAAAAAATAAATTTTAACTTACTATTTTTACTGAATGTCTTGTTTCTAAACAAGATTTCAATCCTGCAACAGCTCAAATGGGTGAATGTAAAAAAAATGTGCCACTGATTTGTCCATCCATTTGTGTACGTGTTTTGCAGGAGACATCTTAGAGGTGCCATTATATCATGCAGCAGGAAGACACATCTGAGTGCTGGACCATGCTGTGGAAGACAATTCTCTACACTGAGGCACACTCCTAACCCCAGGGGAGGAAATGCTTTTAGTTCAGAAAGGGCACGGAAGGAATACCCTCATGAAAATTTGAGACCCCAAATACCTCACCCTGCACATATAGATCCTCTGTTTGGTGGAAGACTGACCCAACCAAGTTGGAATATCTCATGTAAAGCTGTCATCACTCCTCTGCGTTTCCACCCTTATTAAACCTACTTTCTTCATTCTCTGTAACATAATGCAACTAGAATTATATCAGCCACCACACCAATCTTTTCCTCTTATCAGCTCTGTGGCAGCAGCTCTGCCTCCAGTCTGTGCTGTTACTAGCAGGGTAGCTCCAAATAATTGTTTGTTTTCCATGCACAAGAAAGGCCTATACGGCATGAGGGGGGCCCATGAAGTGGTTGAAGTTTATCATTGGTGGCCTTTATTCTGTAAAGCATTTAAGCACCAGTTTTACTAAAAGTGCTGTGAATATTCATTCAGTGCCCGTGGGTGAACATGGTTCACCAGACTCCGGTGTTAACACCACAGCTCTACCTTGCTTATGGAACTTGAAAACTTTTCCATCAGTTTCCTGTCTGAACAGATGTAACTTATACAATGCTTTTTTTAAAAAAAAACAAAAACCCTATATTCACATCTTGAAGGTACAGGGCCTTGAGGAAAATGTGTTAACATGGTGAAAGGTCAAGCATAACCACTCAATGCTCCATGAAGAGAATGCTGTTATTCTCCAGGAAGAGAATTGGGAAAAATCAGGCTGTCCCACTTGCAAAATGTTCTCTTTATTCTCTACATGAATGAGTTTGTATCTGCTGATAACCCACTTCTTTCCAAGGGTTTCAGGTTTAGGATTCCCTTTGATGCTAGACTCAGTGCTGGGAATAGTAAACCACTCCAACTTTGATGGAGCTACAATTATTCCCTGTAGTCAGCTATTCCATTGTTTCCTCTAAAACTTTTATTTATGTCACTGTTTCACTTTGGGTAGGTTTCCTCCTTCATCCTTTCTGATTTAAATCATACCAGTAAAAAAAGTTGCAAATCAGATAGCCCAAGAGGCACGCAATATTTTCATATAAAATATAGGTAAATTTGTGCTTTTCTGTAACATATGTGACTAAAATTATATCAGTGATCACAACCACCATCTTTTTCTTTCGTCAACCCTCTTGGAGCAGCTCTGCTTCCCGTCTGTGCTGTCACTACCAGGGTAAGCTGTGGTGGCAGCCTCCGACAGAGTCCTGGAATCACAGAAACCACCTGGCCCGGGGCTAGAGGTGTCTTGGTCTGAACACGTGTTGGTGCCAACACTTCCGAAGGTTTCAGCCTGTCTGGAGCATTGCGGTGTGACATCAAGCAGCTCAGCCTAGTAATGGTAACCTAAGCTACCAGCAGCAGGGAGGCGTTTGTGCTGTGCTTTGCTTAGAGGAGCGTTCAGAGCCTATGACACTGTCTGACACTGACTGATTAAGGTACAGGTACTGTGGTGCTGTCAGGAAAGAAGAAAGAAGACTTGCAGTGCTATTGTTGCTCATGGATCTCCAGCAGAGCAGCAGCCAGACACCAGTGCACAGCAGCATCGTGCTCTACCACCTTTTCTGAGAATTACTGCCTAGTCAACCCTAAAGCGATTAAGAACACACCATGTTTTTAACACAGCCTGTTCCTCCACACAGACTGCAAAGACTGTATATCATGGGTGATCAAACCCTTAAGACTGGGGAGGGAATTGTGACAGGAGGAGAAGAGGGAGATGTGACAAGGACAAAAATATGAACTCTGAGTCTTATCAGGAAACCATTAGGAAGGCTGCTGGTGCACCAAACAAGACCAGGTCCTAACAGGGAGAAAAACAGAGCTACCTAGCTATGCTGCAGATATAAACTGGTCTTTCTTTTCTCCATTGCTTTTACTTCCCATCTTTAAAAACCACACATTCAAATTTCTTCCTGAACCCAATTTTCAGGATACCCCCAAAGCTCATGCTACACTACTAGTGGGAATGGTGAGAAGGATTACATTGCCAGGCAGCCTAGGACGTGGGACTAAAATTTTAGTTTTATTTAGTTTAATTCATAGGGCTTTCCCGAGTACCTTTTCCCTATGTACCTTTTCATCTCATCTTTGCAAGTGATGAAATAATAATTTCCCTTCTCTCTGAGGGGGATGCTGGAGCCCTCAGAAAGAGTAACATGTGGTGTCCAGGCTTGGAGACACTCTTTACCTCAGGCTTACATTTGGCCTTCTGGAATCCCTCTCCTCTTTCCAGCCTATGCAGGCTGGAAGGCAAGTAGGAAAATAGAAAGTCTCATCTATCTTGAGAAGTCTGAGATCTCTGCAGACCTGAGATGCTCTTACTCCTCTGTGTGCCATACCAGATCTGTTTCTGTCGCTTGTGTGGTGCCAGGATTGTCCTTGTCCTCCACGTAGCAGAGGTGAGGGAAAACTGGAAAGATTCTAATCTTCCTTCCGCTAGGGAGGAGACAATTGGGCTTCCAGGAGCCTTCTCTTATCACAACTGGGCAGTTTTAATCTCAGCTTTCTTAATAAATATTTAGTGGGCAATTGATATGTTCCCTTCTGCTCTATCTAACAGAGCTGATTATTGCTAGGGTCAGGTGGTTACATGAGCTAATTAATATTCACAGGTAGCAGTAGGAAATAAGTACAAACCTCATCTCCTCAGCTTTAATTACAATATCAGTGCTATCAAATTCCATGTGGATACACCTCCCACATCAGCTCCAAACAATTTCAGATGTGTGTACTAACAGGATCCGCAACATCTTTAACTCATGATCTTCTGTCATTACAATATAATTACTCTAATGCATCTTTACTGTGCAATGCCAGCCAAAACTAACAACCATTGAGCATACAGTGTGATGGCAGAATAGAGATGTTAATGTAAGCTTTCAGCTTACAGGGACTTGCAGCATTTCTGCCAGTCCCATTATTCAGCATTTGTGGGCAACCTGACTCCTACCTGCTTCCCTTCCTGCTCCATATTTACTTTATGAAACAATTACATTATTCTAGCACCGAGAAGCCCAGGTGGTACTGAAATCCCAGAGGGAATCTGACGTAAAAGTTAATAAAGTGGCAATAAATTGTCTCACCTTGGATAGCTCTGTGGATATAGAATTGGAATAGAGGAAGGTCAGTCACGGAAGAACAACTGTATTTTACACCTTGCTGAGCTATGGGTGAAGATCTGGGCCTTCTGTAGATGTGGAAAAGAGGTTAGGAGCAATCTGACAGAAAATGCACTACTGGCTAATTAAGTTAGCAAATATGCCTCGATTAAGTGCTGGTAGAGGTCAGATACAAAAGTCAGTTAGAGAGAACAGGGTAAGCTTCAAAGGGTCTTTGTGGCAAAGAGGTAAAGAATGAGCCAGTGGAATAACCTGTCAAATGACAAGCCATGAAGATAATTTTAGCCTTTCATTTCTACCACTGTAGAAAGTGAAGAACAAAGTACACATTTTGAAGAGAGAAAGTGGGATGAATTTTTGAAACTACATAAGGATGTTTAAATGAGAACTAGCTGCAGACATATCTCTCAGTGCACTATGCAATGTATTCCTCTGCCTTTGCAGAGATTTACAAAACTCTCTCAGTATATCAATTTCATCAGTCCTTTTACTGTTCTTAAATGGCAATCATTTTAAACTGCATAAGAGCATCTGTGTTTGATTCATGTGGCTTTCTATGTGATAACAGTCACTATGATTAAAACATGCATTATCAAGACTTGAAAAAGAGAGTTAAACAGGAATGGCATTACATTGTCACCTATCCAAATTGTAATTGGTGTTTAATTGTAGCTCTGCAAGCAAACACAGAAAGACAAACAACAAAGAAACCTCTGGTTTGATTGAAAGCAATTAAGAGAGAAAAACCCAAGAGAGATAATATATGAAGTTTCAAGGTAGAAGCATTCCTTCCCTCAAATGCAGAGGCCCTTCTTGAGTCTGGGAGAGGTAAAGCATGGAAATACTGCAGGTGTTTCTGGGAACTTGTCTTTTGAATGGAAATGCAAATTAAGAGCTGCCAAGCTGATTTTTGTCTCCGTGTATCACCCACCATATTTATACTGTATATGTTTGCTGATGTTCTGCATTATCCCAGTTAACTCTGTTGTTTGCATATTAACTGTTTTGTGTCCCAGATGCTCATACACGGATCATAAATATTTTGTGAAAGATATAACCATCACTTTCAACAGTATAAACTATTGTTTTCCCAAACAGCTTTCCCTCTGTTCTTGGAGAAGGCTCAAAGAATCCCTGAATGAGTGTTTTTTCAGCATCGCCTCACAGGAACAGGGAGGAAGCAGTTCCTGAGACAAAGTACTTCCACAACAGTCACTGTGCATCTAAACTCAGTGAGTTTACCTTTAGGGGTAAACTGATCCCAGCCTGATTCCAAACATAGAGAGATGGAGGGTAATGCAGTTTCAAGAATGACAGAAGGTAGCAGGTAGTTCTGCAAGCTTGAATCCATGATTTAGCTCTGTACTGGGGGTACATGTGTGAGAACAAGGGTAATATATATAGTTCACACGTGGAGTATGCAGAGTTCATATTTGGAACTGGACAGAGATTTCGAGAATGGACAGGGCTTGTGGTTTCACAGGGCGTCACCTCTAATTATCAGGAAGGTTCCCTGGTTCTGTTCCAGAATGGAAAAGGAAAATATTTTTATCTAGTTTAACTTCACACTGGCACTGCCAGATGATTCATAGGCTCTGGAGAACACAGACATTACCAGCTCAGCACATTTGTATACCAATCACCATTTGTCATATGTGAGTACTTCCCACAGTCCTAAAAAGGGATTTGTTTTGTGTATTATTTGCAGAAAATGTAACAAACTCCACACTGAACAGCAAAATAAAAACAGCACTTTATTATTTTATTGAATATTTGCCTATTTACTTGCCAAAACTTCACTTTAGGATTTTTTTTATACTGTCTAATAAAAGGACCCCCACAGCTGTCTTCTCTGTGGAGAAAAGCTGTCAACATCCAGTATAATTTTCTGCATATTGAGTGAAGTACTTGAAAGTCCCAGATCCATTTTAATATGTGAGCTGCTCTCCCATTTGTATGCAGCTGGAGAGAGTAGTTTTATCCTCATTTAAAAAAGCCATATGATAGATTTCTTTCTTTAAACAAACACTGTCTCAAACTTTTCTTTTTTCTCTCTCTTTCCCCCAGCATACACCTTTCCTCTCTTGTTAGGCACCACTGAGCTGAAATCACTGCATAGTGCTGACATCTCACTTGTTATACATAAAACAATGCCAGCACCATTTCTTTTTGATGTCTTCGTGCATGATCTACTGGAATAATTCCCACATTAACTGTTTATTAATATAATTTTTGCAAAATGGTGAGGAAATTCCATTACACTGCCTTGAATAAGGCCTTCACTATTATTTTCTGAATTTTTGTGATTCTGGGAACTGACAGCTTCTAATCCCAGCCAAAGCTTTTTCCAGTCCTGGTCCTGCAAACACTTTGCCACAAAGGGGTGGTCCTACAAGAGTCAGAAGGCTAATGTTAAATACTCAATATTCTTTCCTGTGTGAGTGCCAGATTCATTTGCATTCTCAGGTACTGCCAAGCAAGGTGTGCCCTCGTACAAGCACCTACAAATGCAGCTTTTGCATGGCAAGAGCACAGGGCTGCCATCGTAGCTAGGCTGCAGGAAGGGACACAAGGAGGGACCTGCAGCATTGGCCACGCTTGCTTTTCTGCATACACACACAGACACTACCTATCTCTGGATTTCTAGGAAAATTTACTCACCACTGATTGCTGGTGACTTGTTACAGTGCTTGAATATTTGTTAAATGTGTGTTTTGAGAGCCGTAACTATTCTTATTTACCACACCAAGTGCAAACCCTATCCTCATTACATGCATTTCAGAGGCTGTTTATCTGAAGTCCATCTTGGCACAGGACAAGGAGAGCATTGCATGCAAATGTAGTGACATTCCATTGCACCAGTCAGTTATGCTCAGTCCTTCCACAGCTATTAACTCTGATGCAGTGAAATGTTGTTGTTATGGGTTGCAGGGAGCATGTTTAACATCCACAGCTATTTTTAATGATTCTGTCAAGAGGAAAGATTACAGCTGTGAAGGCACAGGGAGATTTTGTGCAACAGTCACAAAGCTTGGAACTCTGCACACACCACGACTGAACATACTGAACATATGTTTCAACACATCCTGGCACTAAAAAAGTCATGGTTAAGAAACAGGATATCTGAAGGTTATAGAACATTTAATGGCTCTAGTGTAAACAATACGCTACCAAGAAATAAGTGCCAAACATTATCAACCTCCCAGCCTGGAAATGCCACATCTCACTGGCTGAGAATGACTCACTCAAACAACCTTAGATGGCAAACCCCCAAGCACACAACTTTGGAGTGATGCTAGTAACTCAGTGGGAAGCACTTGATCCAAGGAGAGAGCACTGAGTAATTCCCCAGATTTGCAGATGCTTTCACCTAAATTCAAGATCTTTGCTCCACTTTTCTGTTTTGAATGATAATAAAAAAGAGGATTATCAAATTTTCCAATGGAATTAAAATTCTGTAAATTTTACATTAGAAAAATTAGATAGTTTTGCTGTGATTATTTTGTCTGAAACAAATAGAACCAACTGCACAAATCGTGGCTGAACCTGGGGAACATCCTCTTATGAAAGCAGCAGAACTGAGAGCCTCAGGCTTCCTGAGATTGTTTCTCACCTACTAACAGAGTAGGAAACTCAAAAATACACTTAAACCAGCATTCTTGGAATTTACAGCGACCACTGCTGGAGGAGCAAACGAACGAGCCACTTCTGGGTAAGCTTTCCTAGGTCTTCCAGGTTTCCCTATCCAGTGGCTGTGGGTTGGGGCAGGAGTTAAAGTATCCAAATTCTTGAAGAGAGGAGTCAAAGCTGCAGGAGCCCCAGTTTGGATCAGAGGTCTCAGAAATCCAGGGTTTCCAGCTCTACCAAACCCATGTGGAAGCTTCAGGAAGCCTGCTAGGTGCCCTGGAGTTGGAGGAAGGCCACACAAAACCCCAACAGAAAAACCCAGAGACCCATAGAATTCCCTGTGAGGTATTTTTGTTTTCAATAACTCAGCATTTTCTAATGAAGCACTGCTTACTGTAAAGTTTCTGCCGATTTGCATCTGGGAGAACATTATTCAGATGGACACAACACATTCTGAATGACATGCGAGAATTAAGTTTGGCCTTCTTGCCAAATTCCATCCTGGCAGATAATTTCCTGTGTATTTAAATCCACCTCAAAACATTAACAGAGCACTTTTTCAGCAAGCATTCTGTCTTGCAGCTCTTGTATTGTTAAATATTATCTGCATTTCATCTTCTATGTAGCTGCTTTTCCCCAAGTTCAATGCTACTTTAGAGTGTGGTATCTGTATATATGTGAATGGGATCTTTAAAATCTGGGGTCTTTAAAATCACTTGCGTTACTGCAAAAACATCAGTGCTACATGAGGCATTACTTTTAGTACCAGACAAATTTTTGCAAGAGCAAGGTGCAATCTCATACATAATGAGACTAGTCTGTAAGTCGAATTATTTTATGCCATTATGGTGCATGACCATATTACAGAGTAACTGTTGTATTTTTTTATCACTTCAGGAACATTTATTACTACAGTGAGGATCCTGCATTGACTCCAATGAAGACCCAGGCCCCTATTGTGCTAGGCACTATAGCAACAGACAGTAAAAGGCAGTCCTTGTAACTAAAGACCTTCATTGCCAGAGATTTATCTTTTATTCTTCGGTTTATAACAGTTGCAAAACAACTTGAATGAAGAATAAGAATTGCAATGAATAGTCTGTGGGATGAATTCATATGTAGGTGGGAAACCCCCAGCCAGTAAAAAAACTGAAGGGTGTCATCCTGAACCAAGTGAAGTAACATGAGAAGTCCCACTGACTCCAACGGAGCCAGGATTTCCCCTCTCTGCTCCCGCTTCGCCAGGTGCATGTCTGCATAGCATAATGCAGTGTTACACAGTGACATCTCCAAATCCCTTGCCACTAAAAGCAGAATTGCAGTGTGGACATATTGTTCCTGTCAGCGTGAGGAGCCCAAACACAGCACTGTGCTGTTGCTGTGCGATGGCTCCCAGTGCTCACGCAGGACCTGCTCCCTGGTGACACTGTGTGACTGTGTGACACTGCCCAGTGCCATCTACACACAGCCACAGCGCTGCTGCAGCTGTGGGGTTTTCTACAGAGCTGTCTAGGAACAAGGTACAGGGGCTCACAAACTGCCTGGATTCACTAGTCTGTCACGAAATTGTTGACCTACCACTGACAGTCAGCTGAATGATCAATTATGGTCCACAATACTTCGTGGTCTCCAGTGCAGGGGCTATTTAGATGACAGTGAACTTCTTAACATATTACGTTTCTTGCCACAGATCCTTTCTCTAAGGATTACAGACTAAAAATATTCCTGAGGTACAGCTCATAACAGACATATTCCCTGTTCAGATCTTGCTGATGCTCTATGTTATTATTTACTTAGATTGCATAGCTCTCCAACCCCAACAGGAGACTCAGGTAACTTAATTTTTGTGTTTTGTAACTGATGCAATGCACATTAAAGCAGAGATAATCATGACTTCAGAGATGCAGGTCTCTTTTCTGAACATTCTGACTATGAATGTAATATAATAGAGGTTTTAGTGACGCTCATTTTGCACCCCTGAGTTTATCATAAGATTAACAGTCTTTATTATTTTGCAAAACAGGCAGTAGCACCTCATCAAGGGTATAATCACCTGAGTCAAGAAACAAACAAGCTTTTACTTAATGTGCTAAAAATATAGTTGAGAAACCTTCGATCTCAAGCCGTGTGATAAAATAGACTGTGTTGACTGAGCAGATCAGCAGCTGCTGCTGTTCAGGCTCCTTCACCCTAACAATGCTTGCCTTTTTCTCTCCCCACCAAATTTAGAGATGATGTCAGTGTAGCCAACCCCAGGAGTTCAAAAATCAGAAGGCAAACCAAAATAGAATCAGAAGATTGATATCAAAGCCATGGAAGTTATTGAAACTGAAGCGTATGATTTGGGGGGTCAGCCTTTAGATTTTTTAATTCATAGGAGACAGTCTTCTCCCTTCCAGTTGTCTGCTCAGTTCTCCTGGCTGTCTGCTATGCCCTATTTCAGAGTGAGAGACAACACAGGACAATGGGAAGCACAAAGGATTGGGAATCTATTTAAAGTATATATAAAGCTCAATTCTCCACCATATGTAAAGCCTTAATCCTGCAAATACTTTCTCTGAATGTTCAACTTCATTCACACAAGCAGCCTCTCGGAAACCTGTGGGGGTCCTCTTGTACCTGAAGTTTTTCGCTTATAGAAGTTACTATCGCACGTCAGAAATGTTGGCCTGTGTCACCATATTAAGAGTTAGCCAAGAATGAAGAGATCTGTTGCTCAGTTTTCTCTATGATCTTGGACAAGTCCTGATTCATCCTATATCCTGGCTTCCTGCTCTTTAAAAAAGGGGGTAAAATTTATCTCTACAAGATACTTGGAAGCCTCCAGACAAAAGATAATCAAATTCAGAAAATTAATGCATTTTCTTTTTCTGATATAAATTACTTTCTAGCTAACACAGCTGGAAAGAACGCTTAAGAATCAGTGAAAATTATTTCATAATTAAATCTCCTAATAAAACCAAACCCTTAGAACTGGGCTCAATCCACCACGAATCAAGTCTGACTGAGCAGCGAAGAGAAGCAGAGGACTTATTCTTCTCAGTGCCGAGAAGACACACTTCTCGTTTCACAAATTAGACCTTTTGCAGACCCTTTTCTGAAAAGAGCAGTTCCTGGGAGTCAGGAGTAAACTCATACAGGGGTTTATCAAGATGTAAACATTTAGTTACATTTTTCCCACACAAAATATCAGATTCCTCTGAATTTTAAATTAAATTTAATTGATCCTATTTTTAAATTTAGTCTGAATGTAAAGTCCAATTTTTTGATGCAACAGTAACATGTTAGGATGAAATGGTTTGTTAGAAAAGTATTCACTTAAAATAACTGAGGGCTTTCATCTTTTATTAAACATTTGAAATTACTAAAAGATACTACCTTAGAGTGGCTTAATTTGAAGAGGAAAACTGATGCATTTTATTAATTAGACCATTAAAAAACTCATTTATGTGTAAATAAGTCTAGGTCATTAAATCTTAATGTACAGTGTCAAAGTGAAACTTCAATCTTCAAACTTTTGAGTTATGTTAATTTATGGCCCTAAAAATCAATTAAAAATAGAATTACCACCAAAGAACTTACTTTCCCCCTCCTGTTTTTAAAGAGAGATTATGTATTTGTAGCAATAAAAAGTGTTATTTCTGCTCAGTCCTCCATTCATACATTCTCTTTGTCTACAAGACTTGGTTTAAACTCAGATGTACATCTTCTGTATTTTGATATCAGTAATCTATTTGAATATTTTTAAAGCACAGCAAAAGATAGCCAGCAGTGATGTTGTCCCTAATTTTCATGATAGCAAGAACAGGCTATTTCAGTGAAATCACGTATTTTGAATCAATGGCATAATGAGTCAAAATATGTAATGAATAATGAGTCAAAAATATAATAGGGCACAGCTGAAAAAGTAAGGCTAAAAGGTTGTCTCCTGTTAAAATTTGTGATTATTACAGTCATAAAGTCACATTCTCAATTGCTCATAGCTTTACAAAGCAGGAAGTATTTAGATTGAAAGTCTCCAGGAAATTTCTAAGATTCTCAGGCTGATTTCAGAAAACTTCAGGAAAAAAAATGTAGAAAAATTTCCAAGAAGCTCAGCCATTTCCAGGAACAGAGCAAAAGCTATCCCATTTGATTACAGAGAGATAAAAGGATTTCTAGGGACCTAAACCGGGAGTTGTTACAAAGATGCCGAAGACAGAATTGAGAGAAACTAGAAATGGGCAGTGGAGTGCAGGAGAAACTGAGGGTAAGTGGTCGAGTAGATGCTGCAAGAGAAGCCTATGGATCCTGCACCACTGAAAGGAATGGGACTGGACTGAGGACAGCGAAGAGCAGGGCAGGTAATGGTGGAATGGAAATGACACTGAAAAAGACTGTAGAGAACAGGAGAGAGGGACTCAAGTGCAGCAGCTTAGGTAAAATGGCCTGTGCCCACTCCAGACTTTAGAATAAATCCCAAGGATGCCAGAATCTCAACACTCATGTGAAAACAAGAAGTAATTATCATGTATTTCCATACATATAGGTCACAGATCAAAAACGGTCCACATTATAGTAACTGGTGAGGATTGCTTTTCCTTTGTATACCCTTTAATGAACAGTTAAAATTCCTTTCTTTTTCGGGTGCCTAAAATCAAGAGGGTGCAGAAACATCAGTTCTGTGAAGTACTAACCAGACTTGCAATGCTGACACAACACATGGGGAGAAAAAGAAAGAAGGATAGAACAGTGAAAATTGTGTGAAGGCTCTAAGGATAAGGGATGCTTTTAAGGTAGTGGCAGTGATACAAGGTGAACTATAATGAGTAACTCCCATTGGCAGGAATCCTGTCCAGCATTTGCAGGGACATTCTCTGCGTCCAATACAAGACTATATTTGCCGCCTGACTTAGTGGCAGGTTGATATATGGGCACATAAAAATCAGGTGATTCAAAAATACTTGAATTGTTTGGAGTCTTCTAATTCACTTGTGCATGCTACACTAACAAAGGACCTCGTCTTGGCCTTAAATTCATACTGAATGCTTGTTTTGTGGATAACAACCTGCCCATGAGTAGATGACTGACAAGAATCTTTTCATTGAAGCACTGCATTAAATATGGTTGTTCCTGCACAGATACAACGCATGTAAATTGTTCATGATTATACATGAAGCCATATTACGGTTACATAGGAGAAGTGATTGCTCCCACTGTACACATTCTTTGGAACTGTGTGCCACATGCACAACCAAGCATGACACAAGAAAATTCATCAAAGAATATTTAAATATACCTTAGGGACCCACTAACTTTTCTGATGGTTTTACGGAAGGAAAACTAATTGCCTTTGCACAATCTAACTGTTTTATAAGGGTTGAGTCCATCAATGCTTTTACTTTTTGCTTTGGTAAACACTTAGTCTAATTAAAGAAATTGTTAACAAGATTCAGAAACAATTGAACATTTTAAATACATAAAAATTTCTTCTATTTTGGCTACTTTTACTTTTTCCTACTGATTTTTTTACAATATCAGTAATGCATAGCTGTCCTATCAATGTGTCTTCAGAGTGGGTAATAACAGACAATTATTATCACAAAGACCTCACACCCTTTTCTAAGACTTAAAATTAAAATCAAACAAATTACATAATCATAATATATTGAAATCACTGATAATTCTTCTGGCAAACATAGTGAAGTTTGTTATACTAAACATTTACTTTTACTAAGACTATGAGGTTTTCTATTGTAGCTTTATACACTCCATTTGAATGCATCCACATAATTTTAGGAAATTATGTAAACTTTCTAGGCTGTTGCTGTCTTGGAAATTCTGTTGCTTATTTTTCAAAAATTCACAGAAAGAACCAAATCAGTGCTTCATTCCGTCATGACTTATGACAGGCTGCAGTCAGTAATCTGATATGGTCAAATTTGACATTGATGTTTTCTTAGGTGGCTTTTTGACATGTTTTACTGGATATACAAAATTCTACATGGAGTCTCCTGGATTATATGATCTTGTTTTAAATTCACCCAAAAGAATATTTTGCTAAGGTGGTTTACTTTCCTGTTAAATTGGAAACAGCAATGATACCACTGATCTGTTTACGCACTAAGTTTGAGTTTCTCATTTAGAACTGTGGAGCACTTAAATTGAAATTCTTTGTTTTCCTTGGGCAGGTGAAGATTGATTCCAGTGGTCTTCCAAACAGAACACAAATCAGGATAGTCGAGATTGACAACATTCCATTGGTATGAGCAAGAGAAGAGTCAGATTATTCTTTGCCGAGCTATATGACTATGGAGCATCATTCCAGTATTCCTAAGTCTCTTACCACTTCACTGTTGATATTGTGACAGGATTTGTAATACCATTAGGCTGTGTTGCCAAGAACAATTCTTTTTTAAAGAGTATGACACTGAATACAGGCTCTGGTAAATGATGCCTTTAGTTAGAAAGTGTGAGTGTGACAGAACTCTTCCAGAACCTTTTACAGAGAATATGTCTTGACCAAAAAGTGACAAAAGAGAAAATAGTGCTTAAACCTGTGCAACAGAGCACTGAGACAGAAAAATCTCTACTGAAAATGCTTTTTTGTGCAAGAATTGATCTCACTGTCATTTTTAGTAATGTAAATCACAAGGAGCCATTGAAATCAGAGGGAACTACAGCAGTATAAATCAGGTGTCATATGAATAACAAAGTTGTAAGATATTGTTATTGGGTCACTTAGCTCTGCTCCATAGTTTTATTTTAGCTCTAACATTTATCAGCTTTGCCTGTCCAAGCTAACTCTTAAAATCGAAATATTTTCTGCAGTTTGGCAACAATGGTTATTCTGGATTGGGTATTCACAGAGCAAGTAACAGAGAATTTGTCATAATGGGTCCATCTCCTCTTCTACAGCTCCTCTCATGCTTTATGTCTCTACTCTATATACCCATAAAACCTCTGACTATGAAATGACAGTAAGAAAAAGTAAGGAGTGTTCCCTTTTCATCGTATTTCTCTGACACATGAGATTTCATCATCTGTATTATCACAGATAGAAATAGCACTAGCAAACATATTACCCAACCCCATTACATACAGACACGTTATCTGCCATGGAAAAATCCATGGGCTAATTATTCTCTGCATAAAATATTTTCTGTTGTTTGTTTTAAATGCACTGGTCCTTAATGTCATGATGCATTGATTGCACAAAGCTGGGAAGTTCAGAAAATGCCCCCATCACTGTGTTCTGTCCCCACTGCTTCCTACTCTTCCCAAACAGAACCACTCTAGGATGAGAATCTCTGTGATATGAAGGGGTAAATGACCCAAAGGGGGCGTCACTTTTATACCTTCTGAATCTTTCTAGTCTTTGAGGTCGTTTGTATGTAAATCTTCCTGTACATCTCACTAGCTCTGTCACCTTTTTACGAGCGCTCACAGACAGTCTATACATCAGTTGTCTCGACCAAAATTTGGAATAACTCTTTTAGAACATAGGAACGCAGCTCTGAAAATGATCACTGTCATATCATTATGATGTCATGAAAGGAGAACTAAAATAAATGAGAACTTCCAGATTCTAGTTATTATACTGCTCTCACTAGAACCTCAGCTTATTTTCTGTGTTGGTTTTGGGGGAGTTGTTTTGTTTGAGGTTTTTTTGTCTGTTTCTTTGTTTGTTAAAGAATACTCCACAAAGACAATGCTATTTTCTTGGGGTTTTGTTCCTCTGGAAATAATTTCGTCCAGTAATGATTTATAATCTCTAAAAATGCATCGCCAATTGTGAGCCAGTTTCTATTGTAATTCTGCAAATTGATGAAATTAACATTAATACTGATGAAATTTATAATGTTTCATGTGATTATTGCTTCACTAATCACTATGTATTCCACTGCTAGCTGTACGAGATCATTAATACACTATATGTATAAACATTAAGCTTAATGGAGTTAAATGATGATATGGAAAGGCGGGATGGCTAATTAATGATCACACAAACAATTAGTACTCTTTCTTGATAATTCCCAAGCTGTTCTATGAGGAACTGCAGCCTTGCAGAGTAAAATGCAGTGCATCTCTTAATTACCAATAAGCTAGGGAGTTGTGAAAGCACAGACTACCTTTTAACCTCCTGTTACTATAGACTGTTTTCAAGCTTCTCAGCAAGATTTTCCTGGTGAAAAGGTAAATTAAAGGAAAGCCTTTTCTACTATCTTTATGGTCACCTTTAAGTGAATATTTGACTGATGGGACCTAGTCAAGCTTTGCATTTAAGAGACACTTAATGAAAAAAGTACATCAGTCTTAAATGGTCCTTAATTGGTTCGTGTGTTATGTCTGTGTTGGTACTTAGTGCAGGATTGAATTTCACACTAAAGGCTTATTTCTACTAACCCTTAACTCATGCTGAGTATCCCTCTCTCCCTTGTGCATAGTCTCATTGATTTCACCCAGAGTAACTGTCTTTCTCTGTTCCACAATTCTAAATGTTTTTCTCCGTAGTTTTTATAAAAGAAGAAAATAATTTTTTTTCTAGATCATTTAAGTCCTTGGATAGAGTAAATTAATTCTAACTTAATTCTACTATATGACAAGCTATAAAAGCATCTGTATGAATCAAAAACATTACATCCACTCTTTCCATCTTACATTTAGACTTTAAAATAACACTTTGTGTCCTCTCAAATGCAACTGCCAATATTTCCCAGAAATGTGAAATTGGCACATAACTCCATAAGTCCTTTACCTAATATCACTGTCTGTGGATCAAATGTCACTGTCTGTGGATCAAATATCAACTCATTTTATTGCCCTGCAGTTCTCTTATGACACAAAATTAATGGTTTTGATTTTTGACTTTTTTAAGGTTGGGTTCTCTGATTTCTGCAGTTACTACTGCTTTTAGTTGACTACCTACAGCTGTAGTATTGGATATAAAAAATTTCAGTGAGAGTATTATCCTACAAAACCTAAACTCATGGCACATTTTTAAAGGTATTTCAACAAATATTAACTTTGGGCAAAACTCAATGGCTTTTTTCTGCTTGGCCTAGTCTGTTATATCTCACAGGCTAGTATAGCTCCTCTTTTCAATATAACAACTGGCTTTTGTAAAAACTTTTTGGTTCTTTTAGTGATAACAGAATTTCAGCTGATAAATTCTAATTTATTAGAGAGAGCAAGAACATTTTGTAGTGCTCCTGTACCCTCAAGAGGTAGACTCCATCTTTTCAGACAAGACATCTACAGTATACATATTCTGTATACAAGTATACAGAAAACTCATGTTTAGAGCCATTTTAAAAATGCTTCAATGAAGTTCATTCATATATATAGTCAGATATGTGATACTGGACACTTGGTCAGAAGGAAAATGTTATAATGCTATAATTTCCATCATGATCTCAAAGGTCAGGCATTTCCCATGTCTTTGACAGTACCAAAAAAACCCTGGACATTACTTCTTACAGCTTGACATAATGTGCCACGGTGGATGTTTGACATTAGCAAACAAATGGCCACATAACAGGCATGACAGAGTAAAGAAAAGTCATCCCATCCTGCCCAGAATTCAGGGAGGCTGCAGCACAGAGCCTCACTGAGTGTGTCAGTGAAGGGCACTACAAAAGGGAGAAACAAAATACAATGAAAACAAGAAAAAAAGTCCTCAATGTGAGACAAAAAATTGGATCACCAAAGAGAGATCTGTTCTTACAAACACACTTGACACATATTCTCCTCAATCTTACAGAGATACTGGATAAATTTTTATTTTAAACTCTGTGTGGCTTTGAAATTGAAATATTACAAATGGTTCAGTCCTGTTACAATGAGGAAAACTAGTCATAGGTATAGGATTTAAAACAGTCCCTGTCACAAAATGATCAGTGCACTGAAAAAGGATTCCATGGCAAAAGTTACTTTGCAAGTTGTCATTACGTGCCATTCCTCTCCTTTTAACACTAGATAATGTCCATTATAACAAAAATATTGAGTGATCCATCCTTTCAACAATTTCCTTGCAAATTTCCTTTAGTAATCAACACCAAGAACCAAATGAATTAAAACATTGAGTAGTCCTGGGGTTTCACATATGAGTAGCATTTAAATATCCCTCTAATCCATCATTCAGTGCTTGCTATTAACTGAAAATGGCTCTAATTACCTATAAAAGTCCAATAATATTTGTAGGGCTCTGGGAGACAGTGCTGGCTCTTTAAGAACACACAAGAGATACAAGACCGAAGTGTCTAATGGCCTGCAATGTTCTTACACATCTTCATCAAACCTTGAGTTTCATTAATCAGGTGATACTGAGCAGTCCAGGAAACTCACCTCTCTCTAATCCTGAAAAGCTTTGATGGTTTTTCTTGGGGCTGTAGGCATTCCTGTTCGCCAGTCAGGAGTCTCAGCAGGCTTGCCCAAATAATTCAGAACACCTGGAAAGTGCTCGCTTTTCTAATGCCCCTTGGGCATGAACCAACTGGCAGCCAAAACACTAGTAATTTTAAAAATAGTTTTCATAATTTTTAATAATTTATGGATTACTATGGACTCTTTCAAACTATCTCTCATATATTAAGCACAAATGTTGAAAAAAATTTTGCATATACTTTCCAGGGATTCTTTCTGCAGGTGTTCTTGCTGAAGAAGGTTAATTTGGTAAACTAAAAATAACAAGAATTAAATTTCTTTCCACAGTATGGCACAAAAAGAAAATAATGCAAATGTAATGTAACAAAATTAAACAAGAGAAATAGGATATGGAACTGGTATTGTGTTGGAGACTGCCACCTGACTGCATCTATAAATATATAAATGAAATATAAATGCTTGGAATAAAAAAAAGAATTATGTTATTTGCTATTGATTTTCAAGTCAATGATGAAAACAGTGATAACTACGGTTTGAAATGCTTTTCATTATTTGAATAAAGTTTAAATAACTATTTTATGGTCATTCTTCTACTAATTCACTAACTAATTTGAACAAATTTCATTTCAATATGAACCTTGTCATTTGATATATGCCATAAAGAGGAAGAAGAGAAAGAGTTGAGGAAATATAAACGTCTCATTCTGAAGAATTATAACTAGCTCTTCCAGCAGAACGTGTCATGATTAAGTAGTAATGATCACTTTGAACCATTACTCTGTGTGCTCATCTGCCAGCAGAGATTTAAGCCACTTTCATGTCATGCAATGGTAAATTATTCTGGCAATTCTATTACTGCTTTATTTTCCACATAACTCTACTATTTTCTAGGAAAAATAGTTCTTCTGATTCTGAATTACAAGTCTAAATACTCTTATATGGTTTACTTGACAGAATATGATAGTCTACTATGTAAAAAACTACTGAGAATTTTTAATCAGTTAATCACCGACCCAACTGACTTAAATGCCTCAGACAGAGCTGTTAGTGTCTACAAGGTCAGTGCAGATGCTCTGCACGTGCTATTAACTCATAAACTAAACCTCTCTTTGAATCTGCTTAAAACCTGTTATAAAATCTGACTGAAATTCCTTTCCTGGGGAATTCCAAGTTGATATTTAATCCATTACACTGTGCAAAAAAAAAGGAAATCTAAATACTCCCATAAGAGATTTAAATAGAGTGATATGACAGGAGATAACTGAGGGACTGAGTAATCACTCAGGAAATTTTCACCTGATGTAAACTCATTCTGTGTTAAAAACAATTGAAGCTGGTTGAGGTGTTGAAGGTATTAAAAGAAATGATTGCGAGCTCTGAGAGTACAGAAAGCACACGGCTCACAACACATACATGCATGATAGGAGGGCTTCATTCAAACCTCCCACACCACAATTCATGGCAATTGCCTCTTTTTATGTAATCTATCGAGCAGCAATTGCCCGCATCACCCTGGCAGCTTCTCTTCAAGTGTCTGTAGGCTGCTACTGGCATCTTTACCACACTCAACAAGTGCATAGCTCTCAGTCTCAGGGGTGTTGCTTTATGTCCGTTATGATCTGGACAACCCTCTTATGGACCCACTGCAATTTGTCTACTTCCCTGTTGATCCTGGGGGCCTGAAACTAGAGGCAGTGTTTGAGGTGCAGCCTCACCAGAAAGGAGCAGACATATATAATGTAGCCCAGCTGGTGACTTCCTTATTCGTGCTAACCTGGCAGCTCAGGTTCAGCCTTGCGTCCCCTGTAACTCCAAGTCCTTTCCAGAAGAGCTGTCTTGTCTCTTGGCCAATGGAACCTGATCTGTACCAAAGCACAGGGTTTTTCCATGCTTGTAAGAAACTTTGTGCTTCCCTTTGTTTGTCTTTACCAGGTCAAATTCTGAAGTTCTTCCAGATCCTTTTGCACTCTAGCAGAGACATTTGTCATGCCCCACCCCAATTAAGTGACTGCAATTTGGCCAACTGTCTATTTGCCCACATCATCCAGATCACTGATGAAGACATTTGACATAAACAGGACCTTCTAAACCTCTTAAAATGAACTACTGTTCATTTGTTGTCTATATTCAGTAAGAATTAGTATCGAGATCTTTTCTTGTGTGTAAATTTTTACCACCCAATATGCACACACAAATTTTCCTATTCATCATACACTGTAGTCACGTATACACAGATAGAATTTCTGGGTCCCAAATTTGCCCAGTTATTGGCTATACCACCCAGATCCATCAACAGTGGGGCAATTCTAGGTATGCCATGAGGGGAACCCGGTGAATAATAATGTGGGGGAAAAATATGTAGATGCCTCCTGGGTTAGGCAGCAGGCAAGCAGGCATTTTTAGCACTGTAATTTTGGAGACAGGTACCTCAGATCCACCTGCTTCCTGAAGCTTGCCAGACCACTGCAGTTATTTTGCACAATTCTGTCACTTCAGCAAGCCAGCATGCAAATCCTCCCTGTTGCACCTTATGTGGACACACCTGCCCAGTTCAATGTCGAGCGCAAAACCGAACAATGGGGGTTTCCTGCAGTCAAAAATAAAAAAGGACTTAAGCTTGATTGGTCTGCCTTTACAATACCTTCCAAGACCTCTCTTGTGGCTAAATTCTCAAATTCTAGCAAAGCTTTATTTCTTAAGAAAATGATTTTATGACATTTTTCTTATTTTCTGAAAATCATTTTTTGATTTTATGAAAATCGTTTTTATACAGCAGGAAAGCAGAAAGGATCTATATCTGCTTAATCCATTTTAGTTATCAGCAAATACTCATTAATATTGAAATGTCTAATGTCTATTTTTTGTTCTTTTTCCAGTTTTACATCTTTTGCCAAAGACATATATGTTATACGCTGAGAAATATCAAGTTTCTTTATAGTGACAGTTTTAGTAGCCAAGCTATAAACCTCAGACCTAAGGGTTTATAGAGCAAACAGATCTTTCCCACAAACACAACTGCTAAAATAAAACAAATCTTATTTAATATAAAATTGTATCACATGCATTAAATACATATTAAAGGAGCATTTTAAAGTTTTTCTTTTTCTGTAAGTGGTAGATGCTATGAATAATACTCCATAAAATCCTCCGAATTCTAAAAAAGCGTATTACATAAAACCATCACTTAAATCTCTCGTAGAGCTCAAGCACGTTGAACAGTGAGAACAGTAAAACACTACTAGTAACAAACCATTAGAATAAACTGAAATAAAATTTGATATTTTAAAAATCATTTAAAAGGATAATACTTCTCCCTTTAGATCTCTTTACAGCACTTTATGTAAGCTAAATAAATGTAGCTACCTACTGAATTACTGCAATTTCTGTTCCACAAATTGAAGCGTATGTAAATTTCTCGGGGGGAAAAAAAAAAAAAAGCAACATCTGTCCTTTAATGTGCAGGAGAATGCAATAGGTTCACCTCAAGACAAAGAGACTCAGTACCAATGACCTTATCCTTTTTATTGTTAGGTGTCTTAGGGGAAGAGAATGAAACAACACAAATAAAATATAGTTTAGTGGAAAACTAAACATCTTTAAAAATATTGTCCCGGTAGATCTTAGTTTACAGTGGATCAGTAGTGCTTAAGGATGAAGACAAGAGCAAGCTATAAACTGCTTCAATAAAAGCCAATTAACCCCTCCCGCTTGCTGCTGTAGCCCTTCTGCCAACTGTGTTCTGTGCACCAGAACTGTGTAACTTTAAGTATGAAGCAGTTAAATAAATGCTGCAAGAATAATTACCCACTGAGACAACAACAATCAGTAATGCATATACAAAACCAAATCTTGTGCTGGTTTGTGACTTTAAAAAACATGATGTACAATATAACAGAACCTATTTCCAGTCATCTGCTGCTAATATCCTCAGGCTGGGAGACTTCTGGAAAGATATAAATCGAGTCTTTTTTAGGTTAGGGTATTGTATATGAATGATGGACACTTCTTCCTGTAAAGCAACACAACTCATTAAAGAAAACCAAACTTACAGAGTCAGAGATGAGTAGAAAATATTTTCCTTGTTAGAATTTTAATGTGAAGATATCACTTCTCTTCATCAAAGTTATTGAACTGGAACACACTGCAAGAAAGCTAATGGTTTCAGTAAGTGTTTTTGAAATGCTAACTTTTGTTTAAGGACCAGCCAAGTAGCATAAAACGCTTTGCTACACAGCAATTAATTTTAGGTGTGCATCACTTTCCACAGTAATTCTACACCCTGCATTTGCAAAACGTGTTTTCAGAAAGCCATGGCTCTGCCAAACCTGATTCTGATACAGATTTTTACTTCATGAAACTCCCACAAAAAACAGCTGCGATGGCACTATATTCCTTCAGTCACAAATAAATTATCCCTTCTTCTAGACACAACACAGCTATTTAATTTTGTACAGCAGTACTATACAATAAAAAGTGGAAATAAATAAGTCTACAGGATGAATTGGTTCAGAGAGAATGGCATTACATAGCTATCTGATTAGTGTTTAAGAGCTGATTTATTGTGAAGAGTTGTCTACACACAACATCTTGTTTTGAATATGTTAAAAACTCAAGGAATTCCCCACCTACACTAGCTTTGAGCAGCTTAAATTTGCATTTCGTCTAATATTAAGCACTTTCAGTCACAAAATACTCTAATTTCATCTGGGTATTGGTAGAGTGCCTCCTGCCAAGTCACTCATTTTTCCATTTATCAGACTCCTGGATTTCCACTTGCACTTTCTTCTGTGCCCTTTCCATTGTCTTCTCTGATCAGTTCTCGAATTGCCAATACGCTGAAATGATAGACTATTTTGTAAGTTATCTGTAGTCTGCATCTAACCTCTTATCAGTGCCTGAAAGAGTCTATATGGAGACAACAGATATAAACCAATTTAAGTGTTTCCTCTAATATTTCCTCTAATATTTAAAACAGTCAAATTCTTCTTTAAGCACGATGAAAATTCATCACTAACGTCTGAAAATGAAGTGCATAGTCATACTGGAAACACTACAGCACCCAGAGACTATGCAACTAAATATATACAGTATAGCAAACAGACAAGGAGACTGCAATTAAGAGAGGTTAATATTATATTGGCTCTTGCTAATTTAATGCTCACTACAACAACAAATACAAGATTCACATGTCTCTGCTCCCTGCTGTTGAAACAGACAGGTCTCAAGTCTCAGAACACTCCAGAATAGTTTGTAACTCAGAAAAGTGCATGTGAATGAATAAATATAGTGGGTGTTTTGCTCCTATAGAACCCAAATACCACATCCTTCCCTTGGATGTTTCAACCTGACCCCCCATTTAGATCAACTGCACTTTATGTGGTTCCTACTCAGATCAATGACACCACATAAATGTAGCTGAAGGAATCAATTTCTTGGCACTTCTACACATATTTCAGAGTTAGTGAAACAGAACATAAAAGCAAGCTACATTCTGAAACAAAGACATAACAGTTTGGAGAGCTTTCACTAAAAAATCACAGATTTATCCTTCATTGTACAACACACAGCACAGCCTTTCTTCTACCTGACTTACACACAAGCCATGGCACCCCATAGCACCCAAGGCTTTCACTACTATGCTTCCTCCTGGGACTGTGCTGCACAGTCAGCAGTGGGAACTTCCTGGAGTAGGGGGAAGCTACAGCACCACCCCAGACAGGGCAAGAGTTTGGCTCAGAAAGGCAACAGCCACGAGCTAGAGGAGTGAAGGTAGCTCAGTACAGATCTGAGGAGAGATATAATGTTAGGCCAGGCATAGAAAGCAAGAAAGATACGTAAGGGAAATACTGTGTAAAAAACGCATCACACATTATGGAAATTATAATGACATTAAATCACATGGGAATGAAAACTAAGAAGCCAATGAAATATAAGCACTGAAGGGAAGAAATTTATGATTTTTGTGTTTTGTTCCTTACTTGCTGCAGCTAATGTCTTTCCTTACAAATTTAACGTTCTTGCTAATGCTGACTCTAGAAAGTGCTGTGCACTGTCACTGTTCTGTTAAGCTTCTATGAAAGGTTAGTAAATTGGAAAAGGTGAAGAAGAAGGATAAAGAAACAAAATCTTCC
Source organism: Cephalopterus ornatus (assembly GCA_013396775.1). Classification (NCBI taxonomy): domain Eukaryota; kingdom Metazoa; phylum Chordata; class Aves; order Passeriformes; family Cotingidae; genus Cephalopterus; species Cephalopterus ornatus. The sequence goes on from VZRE01006650.1 coordinate 984,724, forward strand.
CTATTTTTGTAATACAATCATTTTCCCTCAGGCTAGAAAGTCCTGGTTTTACTCTATGTCCTATATTTAGGGACAACACCCATAAAGTAAAGAATTAAAGAATGAAAATAGATTTTGGAGAAAATCTAATTTGGTAGACTATCAAGTAATACTAGATGGTTCTTCAAAAACTGAATAGTTTTCTTAATTGTCAATGTGTTTCCGGACACAAACTAGATTTCTAATGGAAATTTTTTATGGACTTTAAAGACGGATGAATTCCATGCTTACTGTTCAGTATACCCGAGCAATCAAAAAGTAGGTAAAAGAATTCAGCTGTTTGAATCAGTACTGACAACCAGAATCATGACATATTTCCCCCAAGAGATATATAAAGAGTAGTAAAAAAAAGTATTCTCTGTAGCACAGCAGGATGACAATGCATAATTGACAAAGGACCATATGTACTTAGCTCCATTTAATACTTAATAAATCTTATCTGCAAAAATATTCCTCTGGTGGCTGTGCACAAAAGATGCTGCTAGATGCAATTTTCTAAAAATCTTTCCTTAGGTGCCATGTCTGAAAAGAATATGGATTTTAATACAGAGGTTTCACTGTTGAGGTACTGATACTTAGAGAAGGAACAATTATTAATGTTACAATGTCTGCTGAAACTTTACAGAAAGCTTGTAAATTGTTTAGACCACAGTTCTGTGTGGACATAGATATGTCTGTGGAAATTCCGGGGAATCATCTAGGTCAGATTAAACTCAAGGTAATCAGATTAGTCAAACAATGCTTTTCCATAAAAAGTCCAAATCAACAACATAAATATTAAATAATTCTGTTATAATTGAGGAAATCAGACAGTACTGATATATAGGATCATTCACGCACCAGGACATAGGTTTCCAAGCGTACAGGAGAAATAGCAGTAGTAGTAGTAGGGAACACACTTTCCAGATATCTGGAATGCAGATTAACACTGTTGACTAACTTGCATATATCAAAGGCAAATAAAAAACTGTTTCCAGCAGCTAACTAAAGTTAGGAAAATTGATGACAAGGTGAACTTGAGTCATCCCCAACACCACATACAGATGTGTTCTACTGAGAGACCCTCATAAGTATTTTCTGCATCTTCCTCCTTGAGATATGCTATAAGCTAATTATAGAATATGCTACCATTTGTCAATGGGCAGATATACTTTTAGAGCATAGGAAAATGGTTTTTCTTCCCCTCATCAATTGTTTTCTCCTATTGATTTTGTCTTGATTCAAGGGGAATGTATTCACAGGATCAAAGCAAGTGATTAGTTTTGTAAAATCTCTCAGATTGCTGAATTAAAATCCAGCTGGGAGGAGGAGTGAAAACAATTCTGTGTCATCAAGTAATTTTGATTCTAATTCTACAAACATTTTCTGTGAAGAATGTTTTATCTACCTCACTTTTTTTTCAAAGAAGAGTGCTCTTTCAGAATTATGAATTTGGGAATAATTTAAAACAGTCAGGGTAGGCTAAAGCATATCTACCAGGAATACCTTACGTGTCTTGTTTTTTCAACTTCCTCATAACTAAATTCATATGAAGTCTGAGAAAAAAATAAGATTAGGTCAAGCTTTTTCTGTAGATATAAATGTTGCTAGAATTCTGCTACAGGTTTGTTCAACTGCCATTTTTAGGTTTTCTCTTCCCAAAAGAGCAAATTATATCAACTGTTTGGGTTTAGCAGTATGAATTTTAGAACTACAAAACCAGAGACCTTACTGGATTCTTTTGCAACAGGAACAGCTCCCAGCATGATGGAAAGCCAGTGGCAAAAACAACCAGCCTGATACTATTTGATAGCTTGTAGAGTGATGAAAGCAGCACTTCTAGAACACAACACTTTCTAAACAGGGGTTACTTGGTATTTCCCCATATTAAAATAGATCTGATTAATACAGGAGAGAAAGAGACTTGATCAAAAATCTTAATTTTTAGATAAAAGCAGAACACATCTGAGTGGAAACGCCAGAAGAATTTGTTTTCCTGGCTGATCAGAATGGAGAAAAACAGTGAAGTAATCACCTTAATTACGGAGCAAAACTATTTAATGAAATAACTAGCAAATACAAAATTTAATACTAGCACTCAGCACTGCTGAGAACAGTGATTTAGAAAAGATTTTTCAGGGCCATCAAAATGCATTGCAATGGGGAGCCATCACTCTAAGAGGATCCCGGAGAGACCCAATAGGGCACCAGAAACACAGTCTTGTAAAAACATTTGACTCTGCACCCTGGTAAAAATGTCACTTCTAGAGAAGCCTGTGTGGAGTTATATATGAAAAGAAAAAAACAAATGGCGTTTTGTTGAACTCATTTGGGGATAAACTCTGAGAAACCAAAGATGAAGTGATAGATTTGTAAGACACCTTTTCCCTCCATATATTTTTGTGAACTGTGGGACCCATCCATTGTATAAGTGGAAATTAGATTGTGTTTCTCCGTAATGAGAACTCTGTTCAGGGGAAAAGCCAATGCATCTTTTTTGTGAGGAAGCCCTGCGTCAGCCTGATCTGATGTCTCCCAGGTTCAATAGAAATGATGAAGATACTGTGCCATGGATTACCCAGGAACAGATAGTGCAGAAGTACGGTTCTGTGACATGAGGGAAAGGGAAACCTTTTTACTGAATAACAGTTTGGAGGAAAAATCCGCAAGAATCTGTAACCTCACTGAGTTCTATTTCCTGCCTGTCTTGTCTCTCCTTTCATCATTTATATGCCCCTTCAAAGCAAGGCTTATAGGCTCTGTTTGAGTAACGCTTATTGTGGCCTGATGAAGTTGCTTTGTAAAGTGAGATAAAAAGGAGAGAATAGCAGAGGTTACTGAAATGGCTAGATAGGCAATTATTTCTGTTCATATGACTAATCTTGCACTGTAAGTAATCTTCAAAAACCACCATTTGCCTAAATTATCTGAACCAATTAGCAACATGAATATTTACTTTAGCTAATGTAGCAGAAAGCTTGCCCCTGAAAAAAACCCACATATTCTGCATATGTGGCCTAAGACATACCCAGTATTTACATTATGTAGCCATTCTCAAGGGAAAATCAAATCTTTAGAAACCATCTCAATAAAACTAACAGTCTTTAGTGCTACCCTTCCCCTGGGTCAATCCCTGGATCAGCACTGGATGCTGCAGCTTCAAAGGCTAAAGAGCAGACAGAATCATCTTTAACATCACCCTCCTCTACATCTGTATTCATTAAGAAGTTCTACACCTTGCAAATCTCTGTTTTCACCCATCTAGAATAGTTAGAGGCAGAGAAATAATCTGATAAACTATAATTGTATTTTCCACTAGTACATAAAATCTTACGGGCAGCCTATAATAACACACCTAATAAAATCTACCATAATAAATGAGAAGATCATACAACATTATCACCCACCCAAGGCAAGAACCAATAATTTGGCCTTCAGTTATTTGGTAAGTCTATTTATCAGCATGGTCATGCGGAGTACTTCAAGAATGCTTTATTCAGACATTCACTAAGAAGTTCTTACTGTTTTTTCACAAAGATCTACTGACCCATTAGTTTCACATAGCTACTTATTTCACTATCTAGAACAAGTCATGAAGAAAGCAGTTTATCTGGTCCCAAACAAATCTTGCATGCACCTTGTTCTTGCTGTTCTATACAACCACCTACAAGAATACAGGCGATGAAAGAGGTAATCCAACAAGAAGACTTATTTTCAGAAATGTATTTTATAGGCCTAAGAGATCTGGACACACAGGGAAGCAAAGAGAGTGGCTTGTTGTGTTCAACCACCTTACTGGGAGTCCTGCTGCCTTTTGGGACTGGGACAGCTTTAACAGCCCTGTGAGCTGTTCATGAGCTGTACGAGACTTGGAAATCCCAACCCTGCCTCTTTGGCTTTTTTGAATTTTCAGAAGCATTTTATCTGTGAAAATTCCCATTGTAATGGTGATCCCTTGACAAGTAGCCTAAATTAGATTTTCTTTTTTTTTTTGATTAAAGCTTACTCAACTCAGCACTATAGATTTTGTTATAAACATTATAAAAACCAAGACGATCCTTGAAATACTGAGTTCTACACTGAGGATAAAGTTACAGTGAGATTAATTCTGAGACATTTCCTCTCTCAGAATTAATTTACTCTTATTTCTAACGTTAGCATTTGTATTTATACATGAGTGTTTTCATTCTGTAGAAGCTTTTGCTGGAGAAATACAGAAGGTTTTTTTTTAAGTCAAGATCTATATTAAGATCTCTTAATACATCTTCTTTTGGTCCTTTCAATATCAAAATATTTATCATGCTTATTCATGGTGTGATTTTCCACCCCTATATTTAACTGGAAGAATCACAATTACTGCATTGACCCAGAATCACGTGAGCAGGCTCATAAAAATGGATGGCATGATCATATCTGGAATTTACACAGGACCCTATTCAATAAAGCATATTCTACCCTTACTGTAATATCATCCTCCAGAGCTTTAAAGTCTTTCAAGTGGAATAAAGATGTTGCTATAATGACAGTGAATGTAATGAGATTAAATGTAGTTGGGAGTCAAGGTAAATGGCCTTACATCAGAAAGAATGTAGTAGCACAGATTCTTATAATGAAGACAAAGGATATTACCAGTACATTTTTGCTACATTTCTTTGGCAAAGCAAGGCCACAGCAGGACACGCCATGTAATATGAATTCTGTGTTCCTTTCAGTGTTTTACATTTAATAAAACCTGCATGCTTTTAGACATAAAGGAATAACTAAAAAGAAATATCTTCAATAGCAATAGATAACCTCCCTAAAAAAACTGACAATCTGTTTTATTTAAGGAATTAAAAGAATTTAATGTAAGAAATTGCTTAGAATTGCGATCATTTTTTCCTTGTGAAATCAAAATAATCACAGGGGAGAATTCAAGGCCCATCCTGAGGTCTGTCCAACAAAGGACATGCACACAGGTTTTCCCTAAGCTTGCACATTATTATGCAGACCTTTATTCCAATAGTAAAACCCAACTGGTCCTAGAATTTACTTTGATTCTATTACTTTTAACATTTCTGAAGGAATTTATTAATAATTTTGCCCTATTTAACTTGAGATTCTACCTTTTAATACACAGAATTAAAAGAAATCCTCAGGAATCTTATTTATCACAGAGGTCAGCAAGGTTACACACTGTTGTCACGTAAGTAGGGATCCTTGAAATAATGTTAGCTTTAATGTTAGCAATATCTATCTTAAAGTGTTAACCTACACTGGGAAATAAGCAATAAAATATGACAATATAGAGTTCTGATAGGTAGGATTATTTCTAGCTATAGCAAGTCACATATCAGTGGTTTGTCACAGTAAAACTGTGACAATACTATAGAAAACTTAAGTTAGTAAATATAAGTTCCATGAAAATTATTGAGTAGTTCTTTTGCTCTAATCACTTATTCCATAAAACCAATAATTGCTGAAAATGAGCTTTTTCAAAAAGTAAATGGATTTAAATGAGATTCTGACATCAAAATCCCCCAGTCAGCTTTAAAAACACAAACCCTAAAATCACAAAGGCCCACATTTCTGAAAGCTTCAGATGCAACACATTCCCTAGAAGGGTACCAATGGTTGTACATGAAGATAAGTTCTCTCTGCCTGTGAATAGCTACACAGTTCTGTAGTTTTTTTATATGTGCAATGACCAGGAAATTCACACAGTAAAATCACTAGGGATTGTAAAGGGGCTGCTGCAAACCTTAATCAGTTTTGCAATTTATGTGCCTAAATATCCTTTTTCCCACCTACCTGATTAGAAAGCAAGTTTTTGGGTAGACTTCTCTTACTCAGCTGAAATAAAAATGGAAAGAGTAGTGTCAACACAAGCAAAGTGCACAGTGGAACATGTGCACTGCATGACAGATTTATTTAGTAGCTGCTTTTTAAATTAGCAATATGTTAATGTTTACAATTTTTGTAAAAGTATTTAATTACTACAAAAAAATCATCTGATTGTGAAAGGGAAGCAATAAAACAGAGTTTAGCCTTAACAGATTATAGTCTCCTAATGTTGTTGTGAGTATGGAGGAGCATGAAATGAAAACCTACCATTCAGTCAATGCACAGTATAATATCAGCAGCATCAATTAAACAAGCTGCTTTAAAAGTCCTGAAGCTGATCTCATCCTTGCTTAGCAAAGAAAAGAAACCAACTCAAATCCCTCCACATTTCTTCCATTTGATTTCACCTTCTGCTTGTCTTCTGTGGCAACAGTAGCACAATTGTGTCAGTCTTCTGCAAGGTGGATGGAAGGTTTTATGTCTTTGGAGATGCTGCAAGATACTACAGGAGTTCGCTCTACGTATCTAGACGTAGCATCCATAAGTCATTATGGACTACATTGGTAACACAATGAAGGGCAATTCATGTCAGCATATCACCCAGTAAATCCTCTGCATCCCAGCAGAAATTGCAATTCACACAGGTTTATTTGGCCCTGCTGTTGAATTTTTGCTAATCCTAGCAAAAACCAAGTTCATTCCGTCTTCACAGAAGTGACATCACGTTCTTAAGGTTTACAAACTATCACTGTTCACTTTTCAGTACAGCTGCCTTATTACAGATTTTGTGGTATCAGACTAAATATGATGTGTTGCATTGGTTTTCTTATCCATGAAATGAGACTTTTGATGGTAACTTGGTATGACTCATGTAACCAAAACCAAGGCATTTTGAGAAGAAAAATGTAATACAAGTGTTGAAGCTCAAGAATATGGACAGAATCATCAGCACCTAGTCACTAAGTAGGTAGCTAAGAAGCCCTAAACAACGCCCTGCTCAAGTGATTTATCCAAATATCTTACAAATATTGCCAACACATGACCACCTCAGCAAAAAACAAGTGAGTTCAACTTTTACATCAGCATGGAGTCCTGAAGGCCCATGAAGTGCACAAAGCAATTCATGAAATCAACTGGCAAAGCCTAAGTTCTCTGTGTTACATGACTTCATTAAAACGTGACTTGCTCCTGTGGAGACCCTCTTCTTTTGAAATACTATTGTGATCAAAGCAAATCTGAAGAAATCAGATTACAAAAGCCTGACCTACTCCCAATCCATGTTCAAGTGACATGTGAAGTACTACAATGTCATGGAGCCTGAAGAGGGTTTTTGCAGCAGTGATTATATATCAGCTTATCTGAAGAACAAAGATTTAATCATCTTCTTTAGAGAGCCCTTACTGTCTGCAGCCTTTCATAATAAACTTTTTAATTTGAAGCTGTAAATGAGTATAGTTAAGTGTTAACAAAGAAAGAACAGCACAGTTTAGGAATTCAAAGATATAGTCAGAAAGCTACATATACAGGAAGCTCTGTACTAAATATTCAGGTAACAACACATGAATAAAACAGAGTACAGCTGTAGCAATAAAATGTTTCTTAAGAAGTGAGGATCTAAGGGACACACCTCTTACTTGTTGGAAAAATCAAACTTTGTAGGAGCTCTTTGGAGGTGAGAACATTTAAGCTCAGAACTAAGCGCGGGATATCCTCTACAGCTTGCCTTTCTCTCCGTATGGCTCTTGTCACTCATCCCAGAAAACTCTTCAGAAATTGAATTTAGGAACATAAACACTGGAAAGGTCAGAAGAGGGGTAGATGCTGGGGTATTCTTCTTTCTTTTTTTTTTTTTTTAAGTTGTTTCTCAGATGCCACGGCAATAGTGATCACATAAAAGTGAAAATCAGATTATACAGAATGAGATGTTGGAAGTGACATTATTTGTATCACTAGTGTTTGCTTCTAAAAAGATTTCAGCGAAAGAAGCCTACTATTACTCTATTCCAACTGATTAAATGCTTTAAAATTCTGTAAATTTTGTAAGTAGAAATCAGCAGCAATAATTTTTCCATAAAAAATTAAATTGGGAAAGCTAAATTTGAGCATTATTGGGAAACCAGCATGTGGAATAAAAATTGCCTGTAGTCATCAGTCATGTTTTATAATGACTTTAGGGAAAACTTTTTAAAAAGAAGAGAAAGAGACAGAGACATTCAGTGCCTCCTGTGTTGCCTGACGCAAGTTTGGAATGAAGTGACTCATTTGTGGGTTTTCTTTCTTTCGAACCCGGTGAGTGTTTGTTCCCATCTCTGTTCTCACAATCATCACTACTATCTCCACTTTACTGGAAGATGTACATTTACAAATCCATAATTTTACTCCCCTTTTTTTTTCTGTGCTAGTGGTAATTATGAAATAAGCAAGAAAAGTACTAAGAAGTCCCTCTTCTTTCACGTACCAAAATGAATGCCATCTACAGGAAGATCACAGATTGACTCTGGCAGGGCTTCAGTAAACAAGAGGAAGAGACAACTGAAGGGACAAGCAGGTTTGGAAATCACCTGCTGAGTAAAAGACTGGGATAATTTTCAAGAATTCAATAATTTTAATGTAAGAATTCAATAATTTTTAGAAATATTTGTTCAAGTTTGCTTACGTATCTTCTCCTTACCTTTACATAGACCGAAATTATGAACGGATGGGAGACACAATAAACACCTCTGGGAAAGGGTAACTCCTACGGCATGGTGTGTCCCTCCTGGCAGCAAGGCAAGTGCTTAGTAAGGCACATCTACAAAACACCAGCCTAAGCCTTGTGAAGACTGGTTGTTTTCGGCGTGCTGTGTGCGCCCCAGCAGGTGAGACCCACAGAGGGTTCTGCAGGATAAAATACTCTCTGGAAATACTTCGGTAAGAGTCAAACAAACCTTCATAACACTCATGAAAATGAAGTGGGGAGTTGTAGATCTCACTCTGAACATTTCAATTCCTCCAGCTCTGTTGGATTCCATCTGAGGAACAATTTGACTTTGACTTTCCTGTGGGCAGGTAAGTCACCGACATGCTCTTGCAATCATTTGCAAGGAGCATTTTAGACTCACTGTATGCCTGAACACTTGGGTTTGTGATCAGAAGTATTCACGTCAAATAAGTGGCAAGAACCACACAAGCAAAAGTCTTGTCTGCTTTGAAGAGCTTGTTCTGTAGCTTAAAGCTGGTTGCAGCAATACTGCAAAATAAAGTGACAAATCCCAATGGAACCAACACAACCTCTGTGTGCAGATACGTCTGAATTACTCCACCGAAGATGCAAAGATTCTGAATGGTCCCATAACTTTCTGCTAAGCCCTTAGAAATTTTGTAGTGCCTTGAATGATGAAGATATTTTATTCTACTCCCAAACAACCGCTTTTCAGGATTATTTTGATATTGTTAGGTATTTGTAGATACAAAAAAAAAATAGAAACTGCTATTTAAGAAACACTTCAGCATATTCTATAATAAAGATTTGTCTGTTTTAAAGCAAAAGACAAACTTTTATTTTCTGTTTTTCTCCCTGTGATTGGAAAGGGAACAACAATATTAAGCCAACTGTAACTGTCTGAATAACATCAGGTTCATACTAGTGAACTATTAAAAGATATTGGCACAGAGGTTCATTTACAGAAAAGTAAACGTTAGATGTGATTAATCCAGCAGCTACTTGATCCTTGAGTATTGAATCTCATACTGTGTGCTAGAAGGACCAACTAGTAAAATGACTTGCAGCAATGTACACTTAGAGGGTTTTTTTGGTTTTGATGTCAGAAGATCAGAACTGCTGCTCTTAGAGTAACAATTCCACCTCCAACTTTAGGCATTCATTTAGAAACCTGTCAATCTTGTCTTACAGTTTTCAGTTTTATTTTCCACAGATTCTGAAATTATTTCTGATTAGTTTATAGAAAGGCATCAACATTTCCGAAATCTTATTTCAAATGAGAGTTTCTGAGTATCAGAGTTCTGAGTTCGTGTTAAAATTTAGGAAATATCAGGTCAATAAAAGTAAACATTAATTAAAATATATTATATATATCTATATTTACATATAGATATAAATATCATATTACAATATATTATATATTGTAATATAGAATCATGCTTTATGCAGGTTTGTGTGCCTGACCTTTTCTCTCATTCTAGAAACTTCTGCTGAATTTGAATGAAATTCTGGCAGCAGGGAAATCACACTGGGTTTTGCTATGCATTTTAGTGATGCCATATTTCACTCTGCCTTTTTATAGCTTAACTCTCATAACAACCATTTATTTGCTTTCCTCCAGAAGGTATCTTAGTGTGCTGTGGGCTCTGTATCTGCACTGCTGTCAGCAATGCTCCTTGCACATGAGAATACAAGTCTACTTGTCCTCAAGCCAATAAGACTCTTTAAGCCAGCAGAAAACGACAAAGTAATATTCAGCCCCAAATTTACTAATCTTTATACTACTTTGTAACTTCAGAATGAAGCAACAACAATTGCCCAGATAGTTGGAGAAATTTCATATTATTTGATTAAAAAATTAGGAATCCCCCCTGAAAAAAAAACCAAAAAACCAGAAAAAAACAACCAAACAAAAAACAAAACCAAAACAAAACCAAAACCACCCCCCCACACAAAAAACAAACAACCGCCCCTCCGCAAAAACAAACAAGCAAACAAACAAAAACAGGAGAAGATAATGTCTACAAACCCATCATCATGACCAATGAGATGAGTTGAGGTTAGTACAACATTGCCAACTATTCTATGTTTTGTATAGAAAATATATGATGCTTGAAAAATGATTTTTCCATAATCGAATTATGTTGAATATGCTTCCTTAGATATCTCCTTGCCAGTTCCACATTAATTATTCAAGTAGGGTCAAATAAAAAGAGAAAATGGGACACAGGCTGAATTGCAAAATGGGAATTCTAGTTTTCCGTTATCTGCAGTTCTTCACAGTTCTGCCTTTGTTGTGTGATCTGTAGACACACAATCGTTGTTGTTCAGGAGCCACTTGCTCCAAAGGCAGCGCAGCGGAGAGAGAGCAGTGGGAACACTGACTGTGGAAAGTGAGGTGCTGAGCTCCTGTGCTTTGAATTGGCTTCATAGAGAAAATCCACACATATTCCCTGGGAGGGTGCTGAGGCCCTGGCACAGGTTGCCCAGAGAAGCTTTGGAGGCCCCATTCCCCAAAGTGTCCAAGGCCAGGCTGGACCAGGCTCAGAGCAACCTGGTTCAGGGGAAGAGGCAGGGTGGTTGGAACTAGATGGTCTTTGAGATCCCTTCCAACCCAAACCATTCTGATTCTATGACATGTATAGAACACACAAAAAAAACATTATACACGGTGAATGAACATCTGAAAAATTGCTTAATTCTGCATGTTTTGTTACTTGAACAACGAACTAGACAAAAAATATTTTTAAATCTATGATGTATTTTAAAATTAAAAACTTCCTTTCTATTTGCAATAAGAATTCATTTCACAACGCAGGACACCAGCAAGTTTTTCTCCACAACTAGCAGAACTGCAGTCTGTCAGCAGTACATTCATTTCTCACCTGAATCTTTTCTGCAAATTCCCCAAAGAAGCTAGGATAAAGGTGAAGTTTCAGAACAATGTGAATTGATTCTTGCCTTGAACAATAAACAGGCATCCCCTTGTCTGTGGCACATCAAGCCAGCACTGTGACAAACTCAGTCTACTACCAAGAAAATGGTCAAACAAGCTGATGGAAGGACAGAAAACTATGGTGAAGAGTTAAGGTACTGTTCAAAAGGAGTAAGATCACAATATTTTCCTCAATAATTAAGATGTATACTTATTGTGGAGCATTAAAGATTAACATCATGCTGGATGTATATACTTAATATGCAAATGTATGACTAAATTTATCCTCAGTTATGTGGTGAAATAATTACAGTATCATTTACGGATTACAGTAAGCATTAGAACTTAGGCTCATTTTATGTTTAGTGTAAAATTTGAACAGCTTCATCACATCATAAGATTTAGGTCAAATGGAAGCTGCACAGAACTTTAAACTCTTCAGTATTTTTTCAACTGAAAATGTAATTACAATGAACCAAAGTTCACTCCTTTAGGTGACAAAGGAAAACAGAACCATGTCAGAGTAAAACATTCCTTTTTCAGGAGTTGATTCCCATGTGTAGCTCACACTAACAGTGTAATCTTTTGATTCAATAAGTACATTTTTCCTTTTTTGGGCTTCAAGGTAGTGCAAGGCTGTGCATTCATCATTACCACAATTTCATGTGCGTGTTTGTATATTCATGTAGGTACAGTATTTCAAACCTGCAGAGGACAGTTATATTTAATGATTTTTCTATTACCTGTTCTGGAGTAAAAAGCAAAGAACATTCCTATTTATTTTGCTTTCTTTGTGATAGCAAATAACCAGTTTAAGAGACTTCGTTCTAAATTCAATAAGTGTATAACCTCCTAGGTTCAGAAATTATACTCTGTCAGTCACTAATTTCTTATGTCATGAGTCAAAGAATATTCCACATTGTCTTGGCTTATCCAATTTATTTTATATGAATAGAAATGCTCCAGATTTCATTTGATTGTTTTTTTCTCTTTGCCTGAGAGAAAAGGTAGCCGCAGTTCCATGTTCTCAGGTATTACTTAAGGAAGGATGAGAGGGGGGCAGGGAAGCTTTGCACATAGATGGTTGGAGTGAGCTCATTTCAAATGCCAGGAGTCAGGAGTAGAAACACTACTAACACTACTACAGGTGTCAATGGGCACCTAGCAGAAGGGTAAACATATTTTATATACATATATATATATATATATATAATTTTCTCTACAGAATAGCCACACAGAGAAAGTGATACACTTAGCAAGGGCCTGGAAAAGAAACGACTGTGATTCTTTTATGCTTGTGATGCTTTCAAGTCTGTTTTCTGCCAAGGCACATAGCTTCACATTGACATTGAATTTTCTTTTTAAAGATAAAACAAACAAATAAATTTTAAAAGAAAAAGTGCCATAATCCCAGAGTGTGGGAAAGATGTTCATGCTTATTTTAGGAACTGTTTTTGTTGCAGTAACTACAAAGCACAAAAACATTCCTTCAATATTTATTTTTTTCAAACTAGGAACTAGTCTTCTCCAAGGAATATTTCAATATCAAGTTTCATTGCTATGTTTGCTGCAAACCTTCGAACACAGAAATCTTTTTTCTAATTCACCCAAAGTTATAAAAGAACTTAACTTCTCTTTTTAGTTAATTTCAGAAATTACCTATATAGAGAAAAGAAAATGCGAAGTTGTGAACATTTGAGCGGTTATAAATATGTTGCCATACCTCTGCAGCTCTAAAATGAAGCAGGTAAACTGGCCATTAATACACAATAGTTTTATAAAAAAAATTTCTTGTTGAAATGAAAGGTTTCAAGTTTGATAAAGAGAGGAGAAAAATATCAGTGTGTTTTATGCTGGTGAGAGAAAGAAGTGTTACTCAGTTTGGTTGATCTCATCTGTGTCAGCAAAAAAGCAGCAAAGTATAGAAAAAAGCACATAAAACATCCCCCGTTTTGTTCTTCTCTCATTTTTTAAGTGGAAAGCACCCACCAACTGTGTCACAGAAAGTGACAAAGAATAACTGCTCCAGATGTCCATCTCAGTGTACACTAATCAATACTCAGGGCCTCAACAGCTACAGGTAAACTTGGCAAAGAACATTTCAGAATGTATGGCAAATGAGCACAATACCCAGCCCAGCTAACAAGTATTCTTGTGTTCCTAAATGCAGGTAGCACAAACAAGAAGTGCTGTCAGGCTTATTCCTCAGCCTGGCTCAATACTCACATTTTGGGTTGCTGGCATTCTAAAAGTTTTTAAAACACTTTTTCTTGGAGTAACACAATTCTGCCTTTTTTTTTTTTTTAATAATCTATACCTTTACAAGCATTTTCTCCATTACATTGTATATGTTTCCTGCTTAAATATCGCTATCAGAAGGAAAATAGAAACCCCAGCATAGCTTTGACAATAAAGTATCTTAATGCCTTTTCTCCTTGTTATTGTGTCACTGATCAATAGACCCAAATGCCATGCATTCATCAAGCTACAGGGTTTGATTGCAAAAGCTGTCTCAGCTCATGGAGCTTATCTCTTGTGTCCTACACGCCTAGAAATGTCACAGCAGAGGAAATCCTACCCCTACATATGTCAGCCTTTGTCAGACGAACAGAGATCCTGAATGAGGTTTGTTTTGGCATTCTTTTGTCTATCATGAATAACTGAGCAACAGTCCACTTCAAGGCAAAGAGCAGAAATAAAGACTCCTTGTCTCCTTGAACTTTTTCTATTAATTATGAAATCAGCTGTTGACTTTGCTATCCTAATATGCAGCCTCCTTCAGCTGCAGTCTACTAATGCTGCTGGATATTCTTTGATACTATTATCTTTCCCTATTATAATCTACAAATAAGACTCCCTGATTCCAGATTTTAATAGAAGAAAAGGTGGGGGGGGAAGAGTGGACACACACACACACATTTGTTTATCTCAAAGCTCATTTAGAGAGAAATTAAAAACCATTACTTTGTAAAGCCAAAGAACTGCAAGACGTAAGGGTGTTGCCTCATTCATTTGTCTGTTTATCAGATGGAAGAAGCCCTCAGAGCTTCTGTAGACATTTTCTCATACTCAACCTGAGGACACAGACAAAAATAACAGACAAGGAAATATAAGTTTAAACTGGGAGAATTCTTGCAGGTTCTCCTCTTCTACTTGATATTAATGTTCAAGTTATTACTGGAGCCCAAATCAAAGATTTAATTTTGAAGGGCACTGAATATTTTTGCAAATGCCTTGTTTTGTTGTGAGAAACTTAATCACATATGTAAGTGTACCTAAAGCCACAGTCTCGTTGATGCTATTCACTATCAACTCTGACAGAGTTCTCCATAGGAAAGTCATTTAATGTCTCTCCTCTCTGGCAAAATGAGCAAGACCACACACATTTGTGTGACTATTAAGTGATAGAAAAACAGTCTTTTTATTTATCAAAGTCTGCCATTTTGATTCATATTCTTTTCAGTAACATTGCTTATCATAAATAATTTAAAAGCCCATATATATTACAGAGGATGATATAAGCTGCCATAGCAGGACAGAGAAAATGAACATGTAAAGTCATATTCTAAGCTATTTTTAAAGATCTAGGTGAGACTGCTATCAAAGGTACCAAATTTTACATGGTTTAAGCAAAAGAATTAGGGCACAGCAAATTGAGAGCAGCATATTACATCTGTTTCAGCTGGCAAAAAAAACATTTTACTGCTTTCAGAACATGCTTTATGTGATGGAAAAACCCTGTCAAGTGTCCCAAAGGGGGTTATAGTTTTGCTTCAAACTGTTGCCAATGAATAAATAAGGACAAAAGTCCTTTACCATTTGTTCAGCAGCGAGCACACTGTCAGCACTGAACTGGCAGCAAACAGGACATTTCTCCCCCTGTTATAGGAAGACCAAAGTTCAGTCAAGTGATTTACAAAAAATTGGAAGAATTCTTCCAAACCTGAAAATGTTTATGAAACAACGCGAACAGCTCAGAGAAGTCACTCATCAGGCCCTGTGTATCTGCAGTTTAAAGCCTTAATCATCTTCAGCTAGAGATCTTGATTCTTTTGCAGGATGAAGACCTCCTTAGGGCAGCTTGTCCTCACACCTACCAGGTGAGCTTTAACTTCATGCTATTTTTCAGGTTTGATTCTTAAACAGCAAAGCTCCTTTTGTCATGAATGGTGGGTATGTGAACAAAGCTCAGCAGGTTGATGTCTATTAAATGTTGTGTTCCGTGTTGTTTTGTGATACCAGGTAGTTGTAACAGTAGTACACAGAGCAGACGAGCACTGGACATCATCTTACACCTCCACATTACACTGCAGTTCCTGTGTTATGCTGCATTTCCCTCACTACGCCATTCCATAACTGCTTTGCTGTTCTGCTGCATGGGTATGATTTGCATGTGTTTATTCATAGCATCTTCATTTAAACAACTGACTGATAAGAACACTGAAACAGAATTTAAGAGAGATTTTCGTATTAATTTGCTTGAACTTAATATTTTATGTAAATTCCCCAGGAAATGGAATATCCTCCGAAATTATATTGTATTCTTTGAAAAATAATTATAATCAATTTTCTTTCAAGAGCATTAGTTATTGTAAAGTTGTTTACTTTGAAGATAGAGGAACTTTTTATGTCTGTTGCTTTCTGGAAGAGATGAATTAATTAAGTTGTTTAGAAAAAGTTTTTCACATGTATGGGGAGTATACTCAATTCTTTGTTGTTTTTTTTTCGTTTTGATGATACAAACAATCTATTTTTTTCTGTACCCTGATATCTAATTGTATTTCCAGAAGCAAATTATTTCAATTTTTTTTAATGGGATGAATGTGTAAGGTTTTTTTCAACATAGTAGATTAATAATTTTGATAGTCTGAATGTTCTTTAATTCTGTAAAAGAAAATTGTACTTGCATTTTCTTACTAAATCAGTCCTTGAGCTAATATTTTTTTCAGTTTTGAATATTTCAAATGTAAAACGGGATAGGACTTTTGTTTATGCAAGAGTAAAATATCCTTACTTGTGTGAGAAACATCTTAATTAACACAAATACAGTTTTCACTAAAGATTCTCAAATACTCCAGGGTAACTAAGCATTATCCTTTCTTTTTACAGATGAAGGTAAGGCAGTTGAAAGACTAAAGTCACCACCATTTATTAACAAAGATCAATGTTTCCAAAGTATATTAAGTTGCTGGTGTTGCACAGACACTGCCACTGCTAAGAACAAAATCTTCCCTCACCCTTGCAAGGGTCAGGGGGTCTAGAGATGATAAAGACCCACAAAAACAGGAGGAAAGTCAAGTGGTGGAAGCGCTGGCCCAGGGGGTTGTACAATCTTCTGTCCTTGGAAATTTTGAAGACGCGTCTGGACAAAGCCCTGACAAACCCAGGCCTTGAGAGTTAACACTGCTTTGAGAAGGCTGGACCAGAGACTGCCTAGGGTCTCCTCCAATCTGAAATATCTCGTGCTTCTATAAGAATTCCTTGCTTTTACTATTTGCCCTTATATTTCCATAATATTTCCCATAGAAGGCTCATCTAGTAGTAAATAAAATGGTATTTCTAAGACCGTTGTCAGAAGATCTTGCCCTTTTCCTGTGGCTTGCTACAGACAGTCTCATCTCTGTGCACAGGACAGCTCTACAGCAGGTGGGTTTGGTCTGTGATGCAGGTTTCTGTGAACTCAGGCTGCTTTTTTTCCCCCCTTATTGTTGCAGTTCTGTTAACACTCGATTTTTGATTTATGACCTCACAGTCAATATTCTGTAGTCAACATCTTCCAAGGAATTTTTAAAGCTGCAAAAGGTTGAAAACCATTGCTCTAGAGAACTCCAGAAAGAAATGAGTCTCTTTAGTGAGCAGACCCTTGTAAGTGAACTCTTTTCAAAGTCAAATACTGACTGTGTCTGAAGACATGAAGTGAGGACACTGATCTTTTCACAATTAAGGCATACAGTGTCCCATAAAAGGCCATTTTCCAGGCCGAGTCAAGTTTATCATTATACTTTCTTGATAAGCTTGCCTTGGAAAGAACAGGAGTAATTCTGTAGCAAAGGGATAACCAATATGTTATTTAACTTTTCAAATTAAAACCTTCATTTTGCAAACATAGAAACCTAGTTTTATTTCCTACAAGAAGCCTTAAGTCACAGGGCATACGTATTTCATATAGGACTCTGATTGAAGAAACTAGAGATTTATGTTAGTTTGGATAATTCTATCTCATCATTACTGGCTATATACAGAGATCACTTCAGAATTTTTGTCAATAAAAATATCAAAGGTCATTTGTAGCAGATTCTCTGTGCTTGGATAGTTCTTTTCTCCCCTTGGAGCTAAAACATTATTTTATAGATTCATAACAGAGCTGGAAGGGACCTCAAGAGGTCATTTCATCCATCCTCTGTTCCAAGGCAAGATCAAACATATTAATCTTGACAGATATTTGTCTAGACTGTCTTTTAAAAACTTCCGATTATGAGGGTTCTAAAATCTCTCCAGGCAATCTACTCCAATACATTACTATCATTACCTCTAAAAGGTGTTTCTTTTCTAGTAACTAATCTGAATTTTCCTTATCACAGGTTAAATCCAAAACTGCTTGTTCAATTGAGATTGATAACGAAAATAGATTACTTCCTTCCTCTTATAGATCTTTTTAAAATACATATTTAAAGACTTACTTCAGAGAATAAAAGCAGATTAGAGATCCAGGAAACACAATTGTGAATGGTCTCGGAGAACCGAGTCATTCAACTTTACAGAAAACTAAAGAGGTTTGAGACATATCTTTAAATATGTAAAAATTCTTCTAGTAGCCCATAATTATTTATTTAACCTGTAGGAACTAAAAGCAGACATTGTACTGTAAGTTAGGTCTTAATTACTACAAACACAGTGGAGTATTGTTTTTTGAGTCCTGGTTATGCATCTGCTAATACACATTATAGAACACCTGCTGCACTTATGACTGCTGATAACTCACGTTTAATTCACAGCCTTCAGATGCAAACTACTACCCAGCCATTTACTTCTATCTCATAATCCTGCCTAAACACAGTATGTTGAATATATAAGTGCTGGACTGCATTCTGGATTTTTTCCAAACCTTATTTGCAGAGATAATTTTGAAATCTTCTCTGTGTTTACTGTTGATCTTCTCCAGAGACCAGGCATTTGCCCACTGGCTTGATCCTCTGCATATATCAAGGAAGGCTGAACAGATATGTCTCAAAGCTTCTCTGAAGGTTCTCCCTAAATTCTCCAACAAATTTCCTTTCTTCAGTTCTCCTTTACTTAAAAAGCTGGTAATATTTGATGACTGTGATATGTTTGATACCTGATTAGTTGCGTAGCAGCTACCCAGAAACTTATTAGCTCCTTGCTGACATGGTCTTACTCCCTTCTAAGTTAATGGCAGTGAATTAAGGAACTTTACTCCTAAACAACCTAAATAACATCCCAGTGATTATTATATTATACAAAATTATCTTTTCTGTTCCTTCCATGAATATACATAACCCAGGACAGAACAGAAAACATATGGTAAACAATGGTATTTAAAGCCCTAGATTGTGTAAATCAATGCAGTGGTTCTAGAGGTGCATGAGAAGAGTTAAACAGTGAAAGAAAGGCAGAAAGAATTGGTTTGGCTTTATTCTTTGTTTTTAGAAAGTTTTATAATTAGAGTTGGGGCATACTGGGCACTGAATTCATTTCATAGTATCACACATAAAAGCAAGCTGAATTCCTCTCAGTGCAAAACCAACCTCAAGCTACCTTGACAACAAGATACCAATAACCCTGTAATTTCAATTGTTCACTCTTTTTTTTCTGTGTTCTGTATCTCAGTGAAGTCTCATCTTCCCAGCCCAGTGCCATAGGCTAATAATCTATAACAAAACTCACCCTCAAAAAATGTCAGATATAATGAAAAACACAACTTCACAGATGAGAAAGTTGGCCTTAGCTAAATCCTAAGGGCCCTAGCTCTCAGATTCTGTAGGTTCTTCTGTTTCATCCTCTAACCCTGAATTAGAAGGCTGTGTGAAATTGAACCATTCCTGCTTCTTTCTACCGAATCACTCATTACCTATCAAAGAACAAGACCTCCAAAAGACTGAAAATTCTATTGCCAGCTGAGAAAAAAATGACCCTACTACTTGAAACCAAAACTTGACCACCCCCCTGATTGATCTGCCAAGTAAGATTACACAGAACTAGTAAAGCAGATACAGACAAACACCTTCAATCCGCCAGTCCAAATGGTTGGCCTTTTTATAGGTCACTCAGTCATTTGTACAACATCCCATGGATCTGATTCTGTAACATGGTGTGATGGTATAAACTAATTCCAAGGTGGAAGGCTTTAATGCAGCAAAGTAAGATAGTATGAGGATTAGGAACAAAGAAAGGGAAGAAAGATGGCACAATTACCAGGAGAAATTCAGAACATAAGGCTTTTTTTCATTCTAAACAGCATCCACTGTTGGTTTTTTTAATAAGTTTTGTGACAAATTAGAACTATTTAAACAATAATTAGAGTAAAAATATGTCAAATTAGGGAAAACAGGGGTAAAATAACAGAGCTTTATATTCCTTTACTATCTCTAGTGAAAAATTACAGTGTTGCTGTTCATTTAGATCCCAGCTTCTCTACTGATAGCCAGTGAATAATGTCCAGGTCAGAAGCAATTACACTGATTGCATTTGAGATCTGATGATTCTTCCCGTTAAACAGAAAATGAGGTTAACTCACTACATCTAAGAAAATTTCACATACTGATGAGTGTACCCGACTTGAGGTTGACCAGATTCCAACAAGCATCCTGGAAGCAGAGTTCCTAAATGCTAGTTCTAATTTAAGGACTGGCCTATTTTGAGATGGTGCAGAACAAAGGCACTGCCAATAGATGGACATATCAGTGTCTTTAACGTGAGGGTTTCTTCAGTTTTCCTTGGTTTTAACGAACATTTGTCATTCCTTGAAATTTGATCAAACGACGTCACCATACAGATGTATTATCTTGAAAATAGTTCTGTATGGAGTGTTCAACCAATATGTTACTGATTTATGTTACACCCCAGCACATCGTGCCAACTTTATTGAATAAGTAATATAGCCCTGTAGGAACTTGATGGGTTTGTGTGTTACATTTTCTATTTCATCAGGTTGCAAAATGTCAAGCGAATGCTTTATGCTGACTTCAGACCTCACCAAAACAATCTTTCCCCATATGTCAGTTAACTCCACTGATGATCCTTGTGGGATAGTGAATTTGTTGTTTATGCTACATGCCACAGATCAAATAGCCAAGATCAGCTTTTTTCTACTCTGAATGAAAAATCCAGGCATGTATATTAAGGGCAATTAAGAATTTCTTAGAAGTTGAAATGGAAGAATATTTTTCCCTTATAATTTTTCTGTTGACTGAGATTGGGACTGGCATTTCTATAAAAAGCAATCAATCTAAAAAAGAAATAAAACTTGAAATTTTTAGTCCCTTTATTTAAAAGGATACAGCCAAGTCAATGTATGTGAAGCTAACTAAAAGCCAATTCCAATTGACTTAAGTGAAATTAATCATCAATTAAACAGCTGAATACTTCCATTCCCACCCTATGTTAAGAGCTTTAAATAATTCTTTAAAGCTTGTGCTATGACAGAGCAAATAAAGAATAAGAATGTTTGCAACAAATTTTGATTAAAAAAGAAAATAGATTTAAGAAGGTTATTTTGAATTTTTGTAGTGGCTGATTCTGAATTTAATATTTTATTAATGAAGATGTAGGTCTTTCATTGCCACTTACAGAATTTGAGTGGTTATCACTCAAAAATGATACAATATTTGCTCCTACTTATGTGATTGAAATATTTAGATTTGTGATTAAGCATTTTATCTTAACTCTAATGGCCTTTTATACACTACAAAAGTAGAGAAGTTTCATTTTGGTTCGTGTTAAATCAATTGTTTTCTGTCGGCAATCTGAAAAAAAAAAACAATCACCCCCGAACACTTTTTTGCTCTTGGCTTTTTCCCTGTCTAATCTAAACACTGAAAATGTCAAGTTTCCTCACTAATTAAACATGTCTGTCTTAGACTCCACTTGTATCTTTCATCATAATGGTGCAGAGTTCCAGGGAGACATTATAGATTCATGTTCTCAAATATAAGATGTAAAAAAATACAAATATGAATTTAATGCAGCAATCTCTTAATGAGCAAAGCAATTATGACATGGGAGAAATGAAGGAATTAGCCTTCTAACAAGTTCTCAGTATTTATGGGCCCGGGGCTTCAGAGCCTGGTTGAGGTACATTTTTATGCAGATCCTCTATAAAGAAGTAGAAGGAAATGTGAGTTATTAGTGAAGGTCAGGGAAAACATGTTTAAATAGAGAGGGTGGAACCACAAGGTCCATTAAATGCATAACATAAATGATAAAATACTGGATTTTTAAGACTGGGATTGAGATCCTGTGGAAGAAGATTTCTTACAATATTTCAGTTCTACTGGCTAACTAAAAAAATCCCAACAAATCAACAAACAAAAAGTATTACAACTACAAACCCCCTAAAGATACGCATTAGCAATTCAAAACATTAGCAAAATAAGTTTTTTGTATAGTCTGGGTTTAAAAATGGCTGCAGTTTCCTGGTGCTTGTGTAATAAGGTATCTCCTAGATCATGGCAGCTGACACGTTCATAGCATAAATTCCCATTTTTCTGCTTTTTTTCGTTTTCTTTGAGGTCTCTGTTTGGCTGATGAATCGTATAGTAAACGGAATTTAAGAAAAATTCAGACACAGCTAGGAAAAAAAAACTACACACAGAAAATATATGTGGTTTGCATTTTTTGTAGAATAAGGAATATTCTATGAAAGGAATAAAGCGTATTTCAGAAGGAGAGGAATTGTAATCACTGAATAAATTCAAAAGGTCATCAAATGTGCAATATGAGCAACTGGGGAACTTAGAGGAAGAAGAAACACAGGTAATTTTCAAGACCCATCAAGTAAAAAGGATCACAGTAAAGCATGGAGCATGTTCTTGCCTTAGCAGAACAGTGCTCTCCAAAGCCAGGTGGATGGTTAGACAGCTCTATTCTGCCTATTCTGTTATTTTGTTCTGCAGAGCTGCACAGTCTCCACTTCAGTGTGTATTACAGGGACAAGGCCACCTGTATGTCACAACAGAGTGGGTCCTGCTGAGCACACCCAGCGCAGGCAGGAACCTACACAAGGAAGTAAAAGCTCAGAGATGCACAGAGGGCTCTTCTGCAGCCACCCAACAGGCTGTGGTTCCTAGACAAGGCCTCCTGAGCTCAGTCAGTAACTTCCTTCACCAGTCCAAGCTCTGACACGAGCTCTGCCTGCTCTCTCTCGCACAGTCCCACCCAGGCAGTGCCACAGATAGATTCAGCTGTGGAACATATGTTCAGCTACAGTTCACAGCAAAGCTGAAGGTGCAGCTTTTGGAAAATCTAAAAAAGCAAGCGTTTGCAGGCCAAACATGCTGTGCAAATGTAAACTCAGCATTTTGAGTGGAAACATGGCACGTAACTTCAAAAAAACAGTTTTGGGGGAAGTACCAGACACACAAGTATTGGCATGAGGTCTGGTTGTAGTCTTCTGCATGTTATGTAGTTCTTCTCCATCTCAGTAATGAAAGGGTGCTCCGAAACAGTACAGCAGTGGAGAACTGGCATACAACAAACAATTTGCTATCACTATCTTTTAAATTTTTAACCTATTAGACTTTCCTGTAAGAGGGCTGTTATGAGAAACTCAGAGCTCCACCACTCAAAGGACTGACACTCTTTACTTTCACTTTTCTGCTTGGTGTTGCACAGTGAGTCCCAGGGATGCAGGGAATGGCAGTGGTTTGGGAAAGTCAAGTGCTTGATGAAAATAAAAAGTTGTGGAATTAACAGGTAATATGTGGGTGAAAAGAAGGTTGTGGAGTTGGGTGCTTGTGAGAAGAAAAAGAGGGAAAATATGGAGTGAGATTTAGGATAAGAAATGAGATTAAGAAAGTGTTATTTGGGCAGGGCTGGAAAAGGATTTAAAGGAGAAATTACTAAAGTACTATTGAAAGACAAGTAATTATGTTGATTTTTAATATCTATTTTAAATATGAATTTAATAGACAAAATTATTTTTTTAACAGACAAGAGTCTTTCAAGACTTTGATGTTAGAAAAGGGACTGAAAAATAATAGTTTAGTTTGAAGTTTTAAAACAAGTGTTTCAGAGTGATTCTGCTTTACAAATATGTGCCAAAGGTTTAGTTTTATTCCAATACAGAACAGAAATTAATTTTTAAATTAATTTAAAACTAAAAAATTTAAACTAAAAAATTTAAACTAAAAACAGAGCTGTGCGTCTTCTGATAGAAAGGTGGGGTACATCTGGGTTATTAATGTTAAGGAAAACCAAATCATTTTGAGAATTTTAATCTTAAAATATTTTCCAAACCACCACCCTCCTATTAGACAGTTCACTCAAGCATTACTCCTGCAAATCTATTAATGCCTTCTGATTGTGATAATTAAACTACTCTTTAACCTCTTTTTCCAATATTGGTCTCATCTTCACACCTTCTTCATAAACTCATACTTAATCTTTCCCGCCAGAATAAATATCTCTGAGAGCAGCAAGGGAGTGACTCCAATTCTCACATTGTCAATAATCATGGTCACATGGTTTGCCATCCACTCATTTAAGAATCTTTAATGCCTTACCTTGTCTATTTGCTTTGTTTTCTTTTATGTCCTTTCCAGAGAGCTTTTAACAAGCTGACTGCAACACTACAGAAATTGTTGGGTGATTCCTACGCTCCTTCCAGCCCCCTTTCCTTCGCACTGTCAGTCTCACCCAACTGGAAGGTCACTGTCCAGTTTCCCTCCCGGCACCCTAATCCATTTTAAGTACTGCTAGCATATCATCCACTTTTGAAAGATGTATTTTTGACTCTTTTAGTGGGAGATGTTACTTCAGATTTTCATGCATATGATTTATTTTCCCTGCAAAATCAATACTATTCAACAATGTTTTATTTTCTTCAAAATATTTTTACTCACATCAATCACATGTTTTTCTTCTCTCAGGATTTATCTAGTTGCTGATTTAATAACCTTAGCTGGCAGTGCAAAATCTCCTATCAATAAGATTCTTTCTCAGACATCTCTCCTGAGCTACTACTCTCTCTGGTGCCACCTTCTATTCTGACTTACTCCCTTGATTTTGCATGAGCACTTTAAAATTTTTTTATTTAGTGCTGTCTTTGGACTTCATTTCTGTCCTCTGTAATCTTAAGTACTTTGTCTGAGAACTGTTTTCTTGTTTGATCCAGTCCTTCGTTCCCAACACTCTCAGCTATGCCCAAGAGGGTTACCTTGGTATCTTCTCACTTAACACTAATCTCTTGCCCCTCCTTGAGTTTCAGCAGTGTTTGAAAAATGACTGTTGACATCAGCTATATTTGTTCAAATGGTAATTCAGTGACATTTCAGTCCAGCCAGGACTATAACTTCTTCTATAAAATGGAGATACATACAGTCAACTCTCTGAACCACAATTTTCTCCAGGATACATTCTGCAACTTTAGATGAAAACCCTCAGTCTTTACACTAACACAGAGTCATCTAATTTCCTGAATAGTAGTTTGACAATCTCTGAACAGCCTCTTAATGAGGAAGGAACAGTGTTTTTGAAGTGACATGCTACAGCTATAGCATATTTTATTGCTACAATAAACCTGTAGCTATTAAAGTAATTAAACAATGAGTATAATGTGCCTGAGCTTTTAGCGAGTGCATATGGGTTAGTTATTTTATGATATCTGACTCAGCTCCTTCTGATGAACTGGCCAGAGAGAATACCCACATTGCTAGGAGAGCACTTTCAGGAGACTCAGAAGATAAAGCACACACATACTGAACTTTCCTTTCCTATTCCCAGTGTCACTAACCTAGTTTAAAGTGATGTGACATCACTAGAGAAAAGTCAAATCCTACCTGAACGGAAATTTTGCCTTATTTATTACATCTCAGTGAGACTCAATCCTGAAGGCATATGTGTCTAGGTGTATCTGTATTTGTATGACGAATACAAAAAACATTAAGAATGTGGAAAAACTGTCTCAATGCATATTTGCATAACTGTGACTGCAGCCAGTAAGGTCCTGTGTCCTTTTTGAAGGATAAAGAGTAAAGCAAAAAACAAAGTGAGGGCAGATAAGCAGTAAAACATCAAATTTCTTGTCAATTTTCAGTTATCACCCATGACTTATATCCACTTATAGTAAGTCAGGACAGTTTTTTTAAGAAAGTAAGAACGAATTAAATGGCACGTAAGGAAATATCATCCAAGACCAGGGACAGCAAAGGAACAGAGGGGCAAAATCAGAAAAATGTTCACTAGAAATTTAGGGAACACTTCTATCCTAAGAATTTATTTTTAATATAATTCTTTATGCTTATATTTGATTCTAACTGACAGAGGGAGGTTTTAATTGACTTTCTGAGTCTTTTTCTTTCCTCTGCCTATTTGCTTATGATGCCTGGGCATATAGGGACTATAAATGATGAATCAAATTTTCCCATAATGACTTCTGAATTTTTTGCTATCCACAATCTGCAAAAGCCAAGGTCTCAAAAGTTGCTATTTATTTTTGATCATAACACATTTTTCACATCCTAAAATCTAAATCTAAAAATGGAAAAATGCCAAGGATTCAGAGAACTGAGAGGTCTTAAATGAACTCCCTCATGCCCAGCTTTTCTTTGGGGGAAAAAAAATTGAACAAAATCTGCCTTTAAAGGACCAGGAACAACTTACAAAAACTCTTGTCCTAATTTAAACCTGACACGTTTATTAGGATATCTGTTCGTATGATTTGAACTTTATAGTGCTGATGACCTTACTTACAGAAGCAAGCTGCAAACTTCTGCTTGACTTCTGCTTGCACTGGTAAAGGAAGAACTTTCTGTACTCAGGATTTGAAGACAGTAAGGTAATTCAGATACAAATTTCATATTCCAATGATGGTTTGAACATGGAAAAAAATCACTATGGCAATAAAAGAAAGGAAGATAAAACAGTTGAACACATAAAAAGACAACCATTACGAAGAGGTTACGTCCACCAATTAGGTTTTATAAACTACTGCCATAAAAATCACTGAAGCTCTATTTACACAGGTTAAAAGGGCACATTTAATGGACTGAATTATGTCCATTAATTTGTTTCATTAATTTCATTTTATAGCTTTGTGAAGATTTTAATAGAAGATTTAACATGTGTCATGAGCTTAATATATCTGGTATTTAGCAACTATGCAAAACAGTAGATTCATTTCATAAGGCTTAAAAGGGGAAAAGACTATAACAAAATTGGCCTGTAGTTGAATACATACATGCACTGGTAAGTTAAGGATTTTTATATTTCCTCTCAAAGATAACAGATTTTTCCAAAAGTCCCTATCACACTAACAACTAGAAAGCATTTAATATGTATTACCGAATATTCTAATTTTAAAAAATCCTTTTCATCAGCTAAAAGGCAAAGAAGTATTAGATGTATCTTTTCGTCTTTGATAGGAAATGACATTAGAGTCGGGTGTGAGACATGAGATGTAAAAAACATTCCATTAACAAATGGCAGGAGTGACTTATCCTTCAAATATATTTTATTACATTATAAATATATTTTAAGTTCCACACCCTATACATGATATGCTTTTCTTAAGTTCTGTGATGAGACTGTGAAGAAAAAGTTTCCTCTTAGAAGACAACCATCATACAGAGCTTGTAATCCTTTTCCTAATCTTTTGCTTCAATGCACCACTTCCAAATGACTAGTAGGAAATATTAGTATCAAAATGCAAACCTCACTGTCTCACAAACCACCAAGACCATCTTCCTAAAGTTCTCTTTCCTATCCCATTGACAGGCAACTAAAGTTCAGATACTGTTTCGCAGTCTCAGTGATCCATCATGAACAAACTGGAAGCATTTTAGGGCAGATTTATTTAGACACGTATTCCTTCTGGTTTTTTTCACAAAATTTTCTTTACACAAATATTCTATCATGAATCTAAAATCCCAGGGATCACATTGCAGAGTTTTGAATAGTAAAAACTCATGCAAAGATTTGATTAAGAGAAAGCTTTATCATTTTGAACTAAAACTTTTCTTTACACCAACGTTTATACAGTATTAAGGCACTGTAAAGCTCCAACTAAAGTGCAAGGATCTGTGATATATGTGCCCCATTTATAGTGCACGCAGATCATTTGTCAGCTACACTAGCAAATCTAATTAGATGTTCTGTTCTGTATTTATGTGAAGAAATATGTTTTTGTGGTGCATTTTTTTCCCCAAGGAAGTGTAAGAATTATACTGTTTGTGTTACCCAGATTAGAAAGACTTATAATATAAGTACCTATGATAATTTGAATAAACAGTGCCTAAAGATTTATTATTCAGAAGCAAGGGAAAGAAGTTGTTGGATTGGATTATCAGGAAGTTACCTTAAAAAAATGGAAACAATTAAACTATCAAGGGAAAGGACACAAATGATTGCATGGGGATTTAGAGGCATAGACATGTAATGCACTGTAAATTAAAGTCATTTATAAAGCACTACTGGAAACCATATATAAGAACAACTGCTTAGTCAGCAAAGGTGACTTCAATTTTTTGCCACTGCAAGAAGAAATCCATGGGATACATCACCCCATGCTTATCAAGTATTTGCTGTCTTCAAAATATTCAAAAATATTAACATGCCCTGGAGACAGCGACGAAGTTCATTGTCACTGGAACGCTCTCAGCTACTTTCTCTGCAAGGGTAAAAGAGGACACAGCCGAAAGTCTTGCTGTGTGGATAGACAAAGTTCCTTTAACAACCCTCTCTGTTCTCTGTCACAGTTAAAGGTCAATTATTTATGGTAATGATGGGAAGGAAGGTGCTGTAGACAGAGCAACAATCTAAAAGGGATCTGAGAGATACAAACAGGGGCAATAGTGAGGGAAGTGTAGCTG
This sequence comes from Cephalopterus ornatus, assembly GCA_013396775.1. Classification (NCBI taxonomy): domain Eukaryota; kingdom Metazoa; phylum Chordata; class Aves; order Passeriformes; family Cotingidae; genus Cephalopterus; species Cephalopterus ornatus. The sequence goes on from VZRE01006650.1 coordinate 1,013,246, forward strand.
ATCCTCCTCTCCCATGAAGGATATCACATTAGAATATCTGGTATGTGTCTGGGAGATCTCTATCCAGTTTGCAGCTGTAGAAAAGTTAAACTGAAATGAGGTACAGTTAAACTTGGGAGTTATTTATGTGCAATGTGCAAGATTTGCTTCTTCCTGTTTTCGCAGTCTTACATCTCACCATATAGGAAAAAGAAATAAGTTTCCTTCCTCCGGTACAATGTACATTTACCTGGTAATTGGGTACTAAATCCTTAGGTTGGTCAAAAGAGAGAGATACAGAAATGTAAGTTCTTTTAGGTCATTCACCAAAGTGCCTCTGCAGGTTCCCTATAGCCTTCTGGGAGGTCTGCACTCCCCTTCAGGTTTGCTTTGCCCACTTCATTTACAATTTGGAGCTGATAGCTCCCCTCACTTCTCTAGTGTGGCTGAGCAGGGGACTCAGGGCCATTGTCAGGAGCTGCTTCAAGAGGGTAAAAGCTCAGCCAGGAGCACTGTGAAAAAAAAGGAGGCAGCCTCCGAGGCGTCACAAAGAAAAGGGCAGCCCCACCTTACCAGAGCAAGGTAAGCAGAGAAATCCAGAGAGGGAAAACAGGTTGAGTCAAGGCTACAGATCACCAGACAGGTCCAAGTGCAAGGCAGAGAATCAAATCTCTGGGACAGGGTCCAGTTCCAGGACACAGGCATGGCTGCAGCACAGGTCACACAAGGACCAAGGCCAAAAGTGTCACTGAAACCCTGCTCCAGGTGAGGAGTGGGGGCTGGTAAGGCTGATGTGTGCAGATCAGCTCCCTTCGCTGCCAGGCACCTGCACCATGACCCAAAGCCCAGCGAGACAAGCCCTCAGCTGTGTCCAAAATCTCGACATCAAAGTTTCACACTAATGTGCCAACCATGGGTTATTATACAAGAACACACACGGACTTCCTCTGACTTTAGGTGGGTACCAACAGACCAGTGACTGAAAGGTTTAAGGAATGAAGAGAGACTATATCTCAGTCCTCCTACACAAAAGAAAAATTTCACAGGAAATCTTCAGGGTGAAATGCATAAAGTTTCAAAGGAGTCCTGGTTTTGTCTGATTTTTGTTATCTGTTGTTGTAATATTGCCCTAAAATATTATGTATTTCTAACCACTAACAATTCAATTTCGTATTGGTACATCATTTAAGTAAGGATACTGTAGAGTGTCACATGTCAAAATGGAAAGCTTAGCAAAAATCGCCAAATCCCACTATTACTTGATTTTTATTGATTATAATACCAATTATGCTGTCTTTTTACAATACAATGGAACGAGCAGAACAAAAAAGAAGCCATTCTCATAGGCTCAAGGTTTGCCATGCTATGACAGAGATTCTCAGATTTTCCTGTTATAGTCACTTCATGTTTTAAAAAGATTCTGAAAAGCTGCAGAACTATTGAGAATATAAAATATGTTACATTTGGAATTTTTTTTTCCCCTAAAAACCTTATACAATATAATCATACTTCTGAAGACTTGAACACATGCTTTTATTTAAATGGCATTTCTGGGCATTGCAAGGGTAAGACAGGTATATTAGATAGCAAGTGATGGAATGGTTACCACGGTTAAGATCTGCAGGCTTTTTATATTGAATGGTAAATAGTCAAATATTTGTCTATAATCTAACAAGTGGACAGAGCGGGAACAAATCAGCCACCTGAGTGTAGGTTTCTTCTCATTTTAACTTGCTCCTATAACCAGCTTTCCCTTTCTTGAGTGCTGTTATCTTCCTCCCCACTTGTGAAGAGGAAAGTAAGGCTTATTTTTGCATCTAAAAAGAAAAATGATGAAGTGAAGACTGTGGGCTATCTGTAAACTCAGATTTCAGCTGGATATGAGAGGTTCTCAATATTTCTCCTACATTTTGGTTCATTAGTAGATGAATGTTGTTTCAGACACTCATTATGTTTTACAGGGTTTTTTTTTATTTGACCTCTAGAAATAATATAGCAAAGCAATACACAAAATTCTTTAGAATTAAATCAAAACATTCTGCTTATGGGTGCCAAGGCATTAAAATACACATCTTCAGAAGAAGATATAATCTGAGAATTTTATGGTCAACCAAGGCAACTTGTCACGCAAAGGGAAATAACTCAGCTATTTGAATAAATAACTCCTATAAAGCAGACATTCCATATTTGACTGTAAAATACTATTAGAGAATTTCTTGTCTTGCCTTTCAGCTGTGCTGACACACAGGTGATAAACTGGAAATAACGTTTACCTCCATGCAGGTTATAAATGCTTAGGTGGTGACACTGAAATTTAGTTGACTCATTTCAGACACATGAAAGTTGCTTAGAATCATTGAAAGCAGAATATTGCACTTAAATGATTTAAAATAATTTCACAAGGAAATTAAGTGTAAAGGGAAGTGTCACATTTTCAGAACAGTCTATCCACAAATTATTTAAAAAAAAATTTACAATCCTGTGGGATATATAGACTCTAGCATTTGATAGCATTCTCTGAAGAAGATTAATTAATCACCACTTATGCTAAGCATAGGGTCTTTAAATTGCTACAGGTATGTAAAATGACTCATGCAATTTGCCAGAGGTTTTTTACTGTCTGCATCACAGAAAACAAATTAGCTTTTGCTAAATGCTAATTTCCTTTACATTAGACAATATTTATATTACACTTTTTTTTTTTTAAGAATATCTGCCTTCCCTATAGATCTGGAAGTGTTTTTGCAATACTCTGACTCTACAGCCTGGATTGATTTGTGGAGAATGGCTTGGCAAGTATAAGGAGGGGAAGATACTTTTCAAACCTGTCATGGGCATTTCTACATCTTCTGTGGTATTTGAATTGTATGTCCTTTCTGACAAAAAGGCTATTGCCTGCTGTGAGATAGATCAATGGGTGATATTGTGCAGTGATTGCTATTTGTTTAAGAGAAATCTCACTGACTGACCCACTTCCTGAAATGCATAAAAAATAAATGACAGAAGTAATATTTTTGTTCTTGTTTCACTTTCATTCATCTTATTTGATCAGCACTGAACAAAACTGACATCTCATCAAACCCAAAAGTGTATTTCTGCACTAGGTTCATCAGAGGGTGGCATTTAAAACACAGACGTTGCGGGAACAAATGTATTTGCTGGCTCTGTCCATTGATGTAAACCTGACCTTTATCCTGTAGATTTATTGACACGGTGCTGCTTTGTATCATATTTTATTAAGATGTGGAAAGCCTGGAAGGTCCTCCCTGTAAAACCACTTTTGATTTTGATCAGAAAATTTTTGCATCTACAGAAGATTCATCTAGAGATTGAGAAAACCTTAATATGTCTTAATCTGACATAAACCAAGATGACTTAACTGCGCTTTCAAAATGCCTCTGCATTGGTTGGCCTTTCAGCTGCACCAGTTCTTGGGGACACCACACAATGAGAAGAGCATTACTAAATAGGATTTTCCTACAGTGACTCTTTCACCTCCCTGCAAACCAAATACACTTGTAATCCTGTTCCAGGAAAGCAGAATCTATTACATACAGTCTTGTAATTAGGATTTACAAGTTTAAAACAGTCAAATAAATTCCATGAATTAGGCTCCAACACTACATTACTAAAACAATAATGGATTTGCCTTGTTGTTATGCAGTATGCTTCCACTTTGTTCATACAATCACCTAGGAGACACGTAAGCCCTTTAATAAACAGGGTATTCTAAAATTCTTTGGATTGATACATAACCATTTAAACTACATATAACAGGTCTGTGACTAAATATTTTCTTCTGTGGGGGGAAATTTTGATGAGAACAAATGAAAATTAACACAGCTGATTCCAACCAGGCTGAAAAAATACATCTTTCACACTAATTGGCAAAATAATGGTTTGCATTTCTTCAGTGTGTTCTTTTCCTAAATCCCCTGGAAGCTTTCCAACAAGCCAGAACACTGAAGAACCATGCTGGTGAGCCCTGTGTGAATCACATCTGTGTCGTTGTTTTCAGCCTTCTAGGCTTGAACATATTGAAAGAGTCAATGCTTGGCAGTAAAGCAAATAGGCTATTTTCCTTAAAGAAAGAAAAATCTATTATTCGTGTGCTGGAGTCTGAAATCCTAATATTTACCCTTGTCTAAATAATGTGTAATTGAGCACTAGCATAAACCAACTCCAGATTTCCCTCAAAACCATTGTTTCCTTTCTTAAAAATAGAAGTGAAAAGCAATTTAAAAGCATCCTTTCATTCCTGCATTAATTCAGATAAAAAACTAGAGTTCAGTCCTTGGAGTCAAGACAAAGACATAGGGAGGGTAGCAGGAAAGGGGGAGGGGGATTTCCACATGTCTGCTAAGTGTCTGAATCTGCACAGACATCTGTATCTAGGGTAGCTGCCTGGGATCACTTTACAGTCAACAGAAAGAAATAGGCATTTCTAGAGGACAGTTTCTCTGACATATCCTAAACATCTTTATTTGGGATAGGGTAAATCAATGTATTCCAAATGTAAGTGCTTCATGAGCTTCAGCTAAAGACCGAGGTCACAAGCACTAATTTTAGTGAAGCTCTGAATATGCGTTTTTTCCTTTTTGGGTGAATTTTGGGGATTTAAAACAGAGCTTTTTCAAGTGGTAATTTAAAATAAACACCACCACAAAGTCAAAAGCAGGAAGGTGCAGACTTGTGACAAACAAAAAAAAAAGTCAGCTTCTCATTTAATAGATTTCTCAAAAAAAAAAAAGAAAAAAAAAAGAGCATAAATTTTAGTCTATATAATTAAGATGCCTTCTATTTATTCATAGAATCATAGAATATCCTGAGCTGGAAGGAACCCAAAAGAATCATCAAAGTTTAACTCCTGGTACTTCACAGGACACCCCAAGAATCCTACCCTGTGCCTGAGAGCGCTGTCCAAAACCTTCTTGAGCTCTGGCAGGCTGGTGCTGTGCCCACTGCCCTAGGAGCCTGTTCAGTGCCCAATCACTCTCTGAGTGAAGAACCCTTTCCTAAGATACAGCCTGGAGCTCCCCTGACTCAGTGTCAGGCCATTCCCTTGGGTCCTGTCCCTGGTCCCCACAGGGCAGACATCAGCGTCTGCCCGTCCTCTTCCCCTCACGAGGAAGGTTGTACCCGCAGTGAGGTCTCCTCTCCGTCTCCTCTTCTCCAGCTGAACACACCAAGTGCCCTCAGCCACACGGCTTCCCCTCCAGACCCTTCTCCCATCCTCATTTCCCTCATTTGGATGCTCTCTAACAGCTTAATATCCTACATGGCAGTGACCAAAACTGCCACAATACTCGTGAGACAATATTGAAAGCTTTACTGAAATCCAAAAAGGTTATACCAACTATCTTCCGTTCATTAATACTGCCAGTGCTTTTTCTTTTGAAGATATTATGGGAGTAAGGAGAGAAAAAGTCAACTTCAGAACTAAGATCAATTAGTAACATTTAACTGATTTGGCAGAAAGAAAACACAAATGACAGTTTCAGTAGTTCCCGTAGATCCCCATCTAGCTGGAATGAGATAGAAATGTCCCCAGTTTTAAGAAATAATACTTATTGGTTAGATATAGCTACTTTTGACATGTTCTTGAAATTTCTATGTTTTTCAAGAGATATTTTTGTACCATAAAAAGTGAATTTTATTTTGCTGTCAATGCTGTTTTTGGAAATTCAAAAAGAATTTTTTTCTTTCTCAAAAAGAAACTTCTTAAAATGCTGATCCAGATGAACCATTTACTGCACTAGTTCGTTGGTTGGTTGGTTGGTTTGTCATAACTGTGGCAAATGAAGTATTTAAGATTCCCATAATGCTTCATTAAAATTGAAGGACAGTACTTTACTGCTGGATGATGCTCTCTGTACTTAATTAGATTGTCTTGTCTGTGAAGCAGCAACTCAACTGAGGAACAAAAGTCAGTGTAAAGAAGATAAACTAGATGACCTGACTACTTATCTCCAGACTTATTCAAATCTCTCTTTTGACCTCTTATAGATTAGTAAGGAAGTACTAGAAGTGTAGGCAATAAAATGGGATAACAGCCAAGAAGAGATAGATGAGGAGGAGACAGGAGGAAGGATGCTGACCATCTTTGTTGATCCATGAGACAGGAAAACCAGATATATTTTATAATTCAGAAATCCCCTTAGAAAAAAAAATAACTACTGACTGATTACCACTAAAGGTTTACTATTAAAATTACATTCCACGAGTAACTTCAAGACGATTTTCATGTGATGCTTATAGATGTTCAGCCAATTAGACATGCACATGACCATGAGGTCTTCACATAAAATTTATTAAATAACAAAGTTAGTTGAAGTGGTAATGATACTGCCTGTTGGGACTTGCTGGGGAATCCCTGACATGGGTGTTTTAATTACGCTATGAATATACTGTTTTGAGATCACTGTCCTTGTGCTTACTGGAGAAACCCCAGCAAGCCCATACAAAGAGTTCACAATTCATGTCTAAGGATCTAGCAAAACATGACCAACTTTTATTCAATATAGTGTTCAAATTATTTGCCTGTGCCAATCTTTCCTACAGTTAAATACACTTCTTGGAATATACTTGTTGGCAGAAATGCACTTTGGTTAGGCAAGACTTTCGCCCTGACAAGTGTTGTTTCTAGCATTAGAGTATGTCAGGTTGCTGTTTAAAACCATTTTTAAAGTTCCAAATGCCCAAATGGAAAGGTGCTGTACCGTGGGTTTTGCCTGCTCAGATCTCTGTGGCTTCTTGTAACTGGAGAGAAGGTTTTGTTTTGTTGCACTGCCCAGGGAGGGAGCTGGCAAACAGCAAAGAGTGGTTGAGTCACCAGCTGCTTGAGAACAAGTTTAAAAATGGGGAGTGTGCTTAGGCACAGGTGAAGACCATGTTAAATCATAATTTACTTTTACAAACTTCCCTAACTACTTCATAGAAGCTTAGCTCTGGCTTATAGCAGTGACTACAAAAATCACTAACAATTACCATTAATTTTATCAAGACAAAAGCCAATCCACATTGAAAAGAGAAGTCTTTTGCTGACAACCTTGGACAGACACTGATTTTTACTACCAGGATATCATTGTTTTCGGCAACAGCCAAATATGTATTTTACTGAGGATAAAGCTAGATTTGCAATGATAGCATTTAATACAGTCTTTAATCAGCCAGCCTTATCTCTAGTATTTAAGACAGTTGTATTTGACTGTATTACTATTTTTGGACATACCGTATTTGAGGTATAATCTGTAAACAGCCTAGCAATGATTCCTTGCTTAGGGATCAAGAGTCAAACATTTGCAGATGCTGTTTTATGTCCTGGCTCAATTAGCAGAAAAGAGTTGTGAGAAGCAGTTTTTACATGGTCCTGATAAATCCCCTGACTAAGCACACTTTTTGTACTGGCTGCAGATATTTACCTGACTCACAGATTCATGAAATCTGACAGAGATGACTTTGAGGTCTCCATGTATATACTTAATGTATGCAAATATAATTAATATATTAAATATAAGCCATGCTGGGGCAGTAATTACTAAATTGCTTTATGTTTGTGGATACAATGCCAATAATATTTCTGTGACTCCCTCAGACTATATTTTTCTAAATATGCCGTACTGTTTTTTTATTTCTCTAAAAGTAGGCAAAGCTTCAGTGGTTTCCTTAACTTAACCTTCTTGCAGTTGCAAGAGTTATCATATGATCAGAAAGCAGTAATATCAAAAAGGAAATTGGTCCTTTCTTACCGAAGGACACAATCACAGAATGGGTAAGATTGGAAGGGGCCACCGGAGGTCACGCAGTCCAACCTCCCTGCTCGGGCAGGGTCCCCCAGAGCACCTAACTCAGGATTGTGTCCAGTTGGCCTTTGAATATCTCTGGGGAAGGAGACTCCACAACTTCTCTGGGCAACCCTCAAAGGTAATTTTCAAAACCTTGATCCACGCATGACAATTTGTTTGCAGTGACAGGGAGGTGGAATCCCTGGGTGTGTGGGATGCAGGAGCTGTTTGCTGGCAGTTGTAGAACTCGTCCTCAAACAGGGGAGGTCTTCAAGTACAATAAACTTCTGTTTACTATTACAGGGAGTCAAGAAGTCCCACCAAACAGTGACTAATTCTTTTCTTCCGCATAGGAATACAAGTCTTCATTGAAATTTGAAACAGAACTAAGAAAAAAGCAGCAGCAGTAGCAAGTTTAGGATAGTAGCCATGTTCAGGAAATATCTTCAAATTCACTGTTCACATCTGTTCAAATCTATTGATCACTTTTATGTCACAGCCTTTCAATCCTGTATTTCCTTCTCTTTTCTCCCCATTCTGTTATTCACCAGAATTTCACCATGACCACCTGCTTCTGTCAAGAAACTCTTCCAGGGACAACTCTGATTAAAATACCCTCCTAATACATTCTCAGGTGTAGACTTTTGTTATTCATATCAGCAGTATCTGGAAACTGTTTGATGGTCCTTATTATCCAAACTCCCCTTCAGCAATCCGCTCCAGCACTTTTCCACATCCTGCCCCTGTGAATGTGAATGCTTCAGGAGACAGACCCCTAAGCAAGCCTTTTCAGCAAGTTCAGGGTAACAAAGCCAGTGCAGGTCTGAACCAGAACTGAACCCACTAGAGGTGATGAATAGAGCTCCAGATTTATCACAGGGGCTGTCACACGTTCAGTATTAGTAACTGTAGAGATGGAGAACACATGCGGAAGAAAATACCACTAATGATCAAACAGACATCCAGAAACAGAAACTAAACAGCTAATGACAAATGTTATTTGTTATTTTATCAAATAACTTCAATTCTGTCTTTTATTGGTAGTCCGTACTTGGACAGTATGATGACATCCCATTTCATGGTATAAAAATGGAAGAAAATGTTTCAGGAATAAAACAGGGGTAGTCAGAACTCAAGGAGCTACGAGAAATGAGTAAGATATCTTTACCAAAGTTTATACACAAAATCACCAGTGTTCAGCTTTTGTGCTAATTATATTATTTATCAAGGTTTCAGAAAGCTACACCAACTTTATTTATCTGATTGTTTAGTTTGTGAGATCTATCTTGGAGAAATATTTGCTGGTAGCTGATACATTTCCTTTATGAAGCTGGAGTTATAAGCAACAAGCATTGTCTGCTGTCTAGTTCACTCTTTAGCTTAATAATTCCACACTAAGGTGTTCACCACGGCGCATACACACAGGAGCAGACAAACACCATCAGAAAGTGTCAAAGATAAAAGCAACCTTCTTAGTACAAGAATGCTTGCAATGTACGGTTTTGTTCACTCACCTTGACAAAAACAGGCTTTATTTCATGGAAAACTGCACTTCCAAGACAAACAGCAACATTGATAACTAGAAGATAGAACAAAAGAAAAAGAAAAAATCACTGATGGTAGGAAACAATTAGACCCTCAACAAAGCAGTGTTTGTGTGCTGTAAATAACTGTAGCACCTCTCACAGAAAACCATTTCAGTATCTGCTACCTGGAAATGAGGTGGACCTGGTACCCTGGATCAAGCAGAAATAACCAAGCAGTTCAGAGGCTATTTAACCTACCAAGCAGGCCAAGTTCTACAAGTTTGGCATCATTTAAAGTCCCCCATCTGATTCAACAATTGTAACACAAGTTAAATGAAAAGATCAAATTTAAAAAAAATCCATTTAAACTCAAAAATTAAGGGGGGGTGGGGAATAGTGCATACTTTAATGCCTCTTATAGTATGAAAAAACAGTGCAGGGTAGTGTAAGAAAACTATATCCAGCAGTTAAAAAATGCTGTATCCCTGCATCTTTTACTACTGAAGCAGTTTTTACTCTCACTAATTATTTCTAAGCTGACGGATCAATGACAGGCATCCTTAAGTGTCTGAGGCACATACATCCCGAGAAAGGGGAAAAAACTGTTTAGCGTGGCCCAAAGGTTTGGAATAATAGGATGAAACAGAGCAAAGGCTGAATTTGGAATGGAAATGCTGATAATTAGATGTCCGTGACCATGGAATAATCTTCTAAAGGTCTTTGTGTCATCCAAGCTATTTTAAAATGGGTTAAACAATTAGAAATTTACTGAAAAGAACTATTCTGTGTTGACACAGGGACAGACAAGACAATGACGTAAGTAAACCTTGTTTATTTAGAACTTCTTGAATTCTATTAATCCCATTTTTTATTTGCTGGGGAATGATGGTTTCTTCCATATTTACTTGTTGTTGCATTGTATTCCTACTACTTCCATCCTGCCTTCAATTTTATTTTGACATCTTTCACTTCACTGGAAGACACCAGAGTTAGACAGCTTGCAGGAGGAAGACTTAAAAAGTATATGTAGACAACTCAAAGTTAGTCTATTTGGAAATTCATTCAGCAACTGAGCTGAATGAGTTGCTTATGTGTAACATTTATTTATTTCACTAAATAGTACATTCACTTTACTTAGCTAATTGGAATTGTCCCTCTAGACTGTATGGATTTAAACTGAAGGAGGCTGTCACAGGGAAAGGAATCCGTAAATGAATCTTATGATACAAGAAAGATGGATTTCTAAGAGGAAACAAGAAGGAAGCTGCTCATCTGCAAATATCTGCTTTTGCCTCCAAATATTTCCTCTTCCCTCCATGTGCTGCCCCAGAGACTCCTAGATACCATTATAAACATTGTACTAAAATGCTCTAAACAAAAAAAATCATTGCTTGCAGCACTGCTTGTAAACAGCTACTAATGTCTCAACAAATAAAAAGCCTGTCACTGTTTTGCACAAATGCCTCTTACACTATGATTGCAACCAATACTACTACAAACTATTTCCTAGTCAGAGACAAAATCAGTATTAAATATTCTGATAGTAATAACAAAATCAGCTGTAATTTAAAGAAAAAAAATTCATTCCAGAAGAAAATGCATGAAGAACACATTCTTAAGATCTGAAATTTATTTTCTTCCTCAGCCAAAGAGAAAATAGATTTTCCACATTCTAACCAGGCCTGAGTTTTTACATGGGATACGTATCCTTGTTTATATTTACGTAAGCTCCATGGTTGGGCATATCCAAGCTGTATTCTACCGTTCTCTAAGTTTAATTTACAGTGACCCCTTCTAAAAATACTCACAAAATATGCAAATATATGCATATGCAAATTTTTGTCAAAGAGAAAAGAATACCTAATTAAAAAGCAGAGTTCTGCATGACCAAATTTTAAAATAAAGACTTACATGCAGGTGCATTCATATCATAAACGCAAACTGTCAGCTTTAAACTGCACAGTCACACGAGCAAAGTGCATATTTCTATGTGGAGATGGCTGTGCATGAATTTAAAAGTAGTATTTAGGCACAGTTGTAAAAGATCTGTGTCTTTTTTAATTGCCTAATACAGGCTCTTCTGCCCAAATAGTTCTGGAAGAGGCAACAGATTCACAGCTAAGGGCAGCAGCATAAATTCACCAGGCTGCTGGCTAAATCTAAGAAGAAACCGAAGTTATGACCAACATTTAGTTTGAAAGATATAAATCCTCTAGATGAACAAGTTTATTGAAATTAAATGGCAAAATATGGCAAGGTAGAATTATTGTGCATGGGTTTGAGTCTGAATTGACTGATTCTTACCTAAGCAAGTACAAATCATACAGAATAAAACACAACCTGGAACCTTTTTTATTTTTCTTTTAAGAAAGATTTGATTTTTTGATATGAAAGGTGTTGAAATATTACAGATTGAATACAAAAGGTAGAAAAAAGATATATGGGAAGAACAAAAGCACAGAAACCTTCAGTGACTTATTTAGTCAAGGTCACAGAGTAGGTCAGCATCTAAGAAATCATGAAGGTACCTCTGCCCAGCCCTGTGCAGGCAGTTGTACATCTATTTCTCTGTATTGCAAACCAGTTTTACATCCAAAAAATCCAATCCAAAAGCTGTGGAGCTAAGTCAGGCTAATATGTCACATCTCTCTGGGATGTATTTGGTTTATACCTTTCTAACACTGTTCAGCTGCTCCTGGTCTGGAAGGGCTCTCAGAGCTTTGAGATGGCAAAGAGCCCCACATCTATGTATTGAAAAATGCCATCTCAGAGACAGGGAAACCCAGAGGGCTGCTGTAGGAGGAAGAACAAGTTAATCTGCTGCTGGGATTAGCTGTAATCGCATTAAGAAGGATAAGGCCCAGTCAAGTGCAGTGAAGTGCTCGGCACCCCCCCACAGACTGAGCGGAGCAGACTGGGAGGTGACAGTTGTCCTGCCTCGAAGGGGTGACACATCAAGCCCAGCCTTGCTCTCCAGCCCTCAGGAAAACCATCCTGACCCATCCTGAGTCTGCTCAGCAAAAATTTTCACGATTGCTGTTCAGCACGGTGAACAGTCCAGCACACAAGCAAAGGTGGAGAGAGAGGAAAAACTTACCCATGGAATCACTAATTTACTAATCCGTGATCACTTGGGGATTTTTAAACTACCTACTTCAGGAAAAGATGTGATTTTCCATTAGAAGAGTGAAATGGAGTCATAAATACAAAGGTGCAAGAACAAACTAAGCTGCATAAGCACCATTAAATCAGCATTTTGGGACTGGTGTAGAACACGTGTTTCCCTTTGAAAAGCACATAATTTAATAGAGCCGGATAAGAAAACCTCCTGGAACACTGTGTGTTACTATATCAGAACAGGGGATTATCTGCTGCTGTGCTATTTGATTAGGCATTAGCACGGAAAAACAGTTTTCAGTGGCCAGTGATAAAGATTAATACAAATATAAGCTACCATAAAAGAACAAAAACCCTTATTGACCAGTTTCAGCCAAGTGGTTTAATCCAAATGATGCAGGGGAACAAACAGTAAGAAAAGATAAATTTCTAAGAGCTGGAATACTTCAACAGCTTTTAGGCAAGCCAAATGCCTATGTTTTACATATTTTATTAATATTATACTATGGAAAAAAAGATGCTGGACTTAAAAGAAGCTAACACAAAAATTCAAAGTTACTGCCTTCTAGAAAAGATTTCCAGGTGCACTCTACTGTTAGACAGGAGAAAAATAAATAAATAAAGTGAATTAAATGATCACAATCCAATCTTTAAAGTCCCTTGACAAACGTAAACTTCAGTGAATACAATTCATTAAAACCTAATTACAAAAAAATCAATAGTGCAATTTAGCCCAACCCAAAACTTATTGTAATGCACTGAACATTTGAAAACTCAGGTCTTTATGAACAGGGCTGAAGTGACATTGTATATTACATTGTAGGGTGTCTCTGTAAAGCAATTAGCACAGGCTGCCTGACTTCACTCAAAAAGGATATCACAATAAGTAGCTCTAGGAACAGTGTATTTGTAAACACCCACTCTCAAGGATGCAGTGAAAAAGGAAATCATACTGCTAACAATAAAACCAATTTATAAGAAAAATTAACTATTCATACTATAAATACATACTCTTTAGAGTTCACTCTTTTTATTGTTGTTTGCAGAACTAAATGGCCACCTTTTGTTTTTAGTTATGTCCTAGGAAATCCACTGACATCTCTGACAATGATAGAAAAAGTACAGTCTAGACCATAGTCACCATTTTTCAGGAAAATCAGACAGAATTGGTTCAGAGTGATAGTAATCAGCTTTTACAGGAATGATTTTAAAATTTAAATTTTGTACTATTTGAAAAGCATTCTAATTGTCCTAAAATGTAAATAAAACTCCTACTATAGCATTTTTTAAAACCTAAATACAATGGAATACTATACAAAGATGATTTTCTATTACAGATTGCCCTAGAGGACTCTGAAATCACATACTTGGACCAGCTTCTCCTAATGTTTGGGTTTATAATTTAAATCCATATGTCTTTCTCTCAGATTAAAAGAACTGATGCTACATCAGTTCAAAGAACATCAAAGCCACATAAGTACCTACATGCACCTACTTACTTGTCCACATTTTGCAGAGGCAGGAATATCCTCTGGCCAGTTGACTTATTTCAATTATTGTGATTATGGCATTCCTGGGTAATACACACAGAGGCCATACAGCCACCAAATAGAACATAAGCAGAATGATAATTGAAATAAAGGAGGCAAATGACACCATTTTCTTTAGAGCCTTCTCAGAGCCACATCAATAATTTTCATCTGATTTACTTTGTCTTCCAGTAGTCTGTTTTGTTTTTTTTTAAGGATCCCCAAGTTTTCCTCAGACAACCAAAGATATTCATCTTCCAAATCACATCTTATCCTCTTTGCTCTGTGTCAGTGGAAGACAACAGAGCAGAAGAAAGTGGCACCATACTGAAGGTTAGGGGAGCATGCAGAGATCTCACATATCCTGGCACAGTCGTGAAGTCATTCCAACAGGGGCTGTACCACCTGTCTGGTATTTATGTACATTTATATTACATTTAACTAACCTAATAGAACACACGCTCTCAAACAAAAACGCTGATAAAACACCACAGACTGTCATCAATGCAACAAAATCCTTCCATAAACTTTTGCTAGTTTATATGATAAGCGTGTTTCAATATCCAGTTAGAGCTGAGAGCTTAAATAACCTCTAATAAGGAGCAATGAGGATCTTAAAATGATGCATGGTGACAATGTGTTAAAAAGGTAACAAAACATTCCTGTACTAGCTATAATTGCAATGAAAATAGCATATAAACTAATAAGCTATAACATTGGGAAGAAGGGACTTACAAGGGCAGAGATAACAAAAACACTATTAAAAGAGAACTCAATAATGTTGCTAATACTTCACAGAAGAAGGTCAAGTCCTTCAATAATTCCAGATAAGTACTTACCAACAGTTTTCTTAGCAACATATTGGCTACAGCAGTAGAAACACAGTGTTAAACTTTGAGTCAGATGATATATTTCAGGGGGACTCTATCACTGCTCAAGGAAGGTGTTATAACAAGCTAAATTTGTGTTTGGCAGCAAAGACAGAAATGCCATGTACCTAGGTAAAAGTGAATTGAGAAAAATGCCTCCTCCTCACACAGTTCCATAGGCAGTATGATTTCAGTCTGGATTAAATTACTACTGAGCTGAAGGACCGATGCTGTCCATGAGCTAACATTCAAGTTCAGATATGCCAGCACAATTTCATTTGAACCTTCCTCACAAGATTTTGCGTGCTTTCACTAACTTTTCACTACCTTGGGTGCCATCTGAACTGAATATAGAAAATAACTCAACCAAGAAGTGTCACTGACCTCCCACTTCCACGCAGAATGCTTATTCCCACAACTACATTATACTTCAACACTTACACTGCAAAATTAATCAGAGAAAACAATGGATTCAAAACCAAATAACTGAAAGTAACCAGGCAGAATTCAAAGAAAAAAACCTACTTAGATTTTGTGCTTCAGAAGGGTATAAATATGGTTATGTACACTACATGTTTATCATACGTTTTTACGGAACCCAAATTTGAGGTGCAAGTAGGGTTAAGATATTAACACTTGAATAAAGAAATCAGCTGTTCCTCTGAGCGTATCCTTTGATAAAACAATGCACTCTTCAGACTATGAGGAAGGCTCTGCAAGGTCTTTAGAAGAGTTTTGAAATGTCAAGGTTACATTGCAGAGGCTTCAGAATTCTGATTTAACAGGAATAGAATTTATTATTTTTTAACAAAACATTAATAAAAAGCCTATTTAGAGACTATCTGATGTTTTTAAATGAGTTATTACAGAATAAAAGTTAATAGTGCAAATAGGATTTCAGCCCAGAGCATATCCTTAAAAGATGATTCAAATGATGAGCCACAAAATATAGCAGAAAAAATTGCTCATGTCGCCAAAGGGACCCTGGTAGGAATATGCTTCTCTTGAGAAGTCTTTTAGAAGATGACACTGGCCACAAGGGACTTCAGCAGTGAACATTTTTTGACTCAGAGATGTATCCGGACGTGCTGCACCACCGGAACAGGACCAGCCCCTCTGCATTGCTTCACTGCATGGACTAAGTTATCCAGAATATCCAGCATCTACCAATTATCCAGAACCTGCTGGTGTATATAAGTGCCAGTACGTAACTCCACAAACTTCCACAGCACATAGTCATTGAAAATTAACAAATGGAAGCTGATAAATTCGAAGGGCAATATTGGATCCAGACCTTTGACACAAACATGTAATTTTTGTCCAAATGTAAATAATTTACAAGTTTAGGACCTGTAAGCATTTTTCTTCTACTACAACTCAGCCAGCATTTCATTCTCCTCCCTCCTGCTTTCTCACGCACAGACAATCACCATCTCTGCGTTCATGACCCAAGAACTTGTGAGGAAAGAGAAACTTATTCTCCGGCGCATGGCAACATCACAAAATTGTTCCAAGCCAGGCAGCTCCCTGCTCAGAAAGTAGGATATTATGGATCACCTTCGTCAGCCCTGTTTATGCATTGTGTTTATGCACTCTGCAAACCTCTAAAGTACTTTCTGCATTGTGCTTTTTATGCACAGCCAAAACGGAGGGCAAAATCCTTGGTACATAATGATAAAGAGCCCCTAAAAAAGGCAGACTGGGGTATCCTCTCCAAGCAGCTCACTAACCCTTGCAAACACGTACAGTCTGAGGCAAGGATTCAGAAAGAAATAAATCAAAGGAGAGACAATCACTAATGTTTCATAAAAACAAAAACAAAAAAAACCCCAAACAAACAAAACCCAAAACAAGCCAAAAAAAAAAGCTTCTAAAGAAGCTTCTAAAAAATGGAAAATAACAGTTTAGTAATACAGAAAAAAATGGTGGTCGTTTTCAATTTTCAAGATAAATAAGAATAATTTATGTTCTAAAGAGGCTTAAAGGTAGAGGAACTTGTTTTTATTATGTTTGTATCAAATCTGTGTTAAACCTGTTTAACATGACATTACAGAGTTATGGGAAAACATTTCGTATTTCCTCCATATGTGAGCAGTGCTTGAAATGTTTTGGCTGTTATGTTAAGGTTTAAGAAAACCACAGTTCACTTTGAAAGGAAAAGAACAACTGTAGAAGAAATATGTGACACATAGGGGAGCACAAAGAACACAACCAGTTAATGCAGTATGATGTAAACCACAAACATTATCATATGCTATAAAGCACAGCAAAGGCACCAAAACCCTAATAGTCCTAAGCACAGCTTCACAAAGGTTCTCTATAGCAGTGATGAAATACTTAAATATCTCTATAGTTTGAAGATTTTTTTTTGTTAAATTGTGAAAATCCTTCCCAATTTGACTGCAAGTCAATTGAAAAAATGTTTAATTAAACATGATTAATTCTGTTTTCCAAGGTATTTTATGTGTGTTGTGGTAATTATACGATAATCAAATCTTCTTCTGAGGACGAAATATATTTTCAAGAAGGGCAGTTTCTGTCATGAACATATTTTAATCAACTATCATCTGGAAGATGAAAAATATCTCAGTTTAAAAAAAAACATTAAGAACTATTGTTAACTGTATTTGTCCTTTTCTCATGCAGAAAATATTTTCTATTTTTATTTTAATTGATATATAAATTTTGTTTTGTTCACTGAATTTGCTTGAAATATTTAGCTTAGCTTTAAGGCAAAATCCTCTCTCAGACTCTGCTGGGACTGCAGACTCACCTTAAACTGCATTCTGAATTGGCTGTAGTTTGATAAATTTGTTTAAACTATGAAGGTTGAGCTAAGATGGAATAGGGGCTACAGTTCAGCCAAGCACCCAAGAATTGAAATGTTTAAGTATTTAATACAATTTGGATCCAAAATGTTATTGCTTTCAAAATCCTCAGTAAAGGCCATTTTCCTGCTAGTAAACCAGTTACCAATTATTCTTCCATTGCTCTAGAAATATTTCAGAAATTATTACACAGTCCTCTATTTTCTGATAGGAAGCTGGTTTGTCTCTTTCATAAACCCATTTACCACAAAAAATTAACCTCAGACTGAAGGGCTGACAGATTCTTAGATACCTATAATTAGCTAAGTGAATAATTTCAAGTGTAATGATTATTTAACAATAATGTATTAATGCATTAGCTATTCCTCAAAAATTAAAACATGTGAGGAAGGTTCCTCTGAAAGTCTGACACAGGGAGCAGTCTTTTTTTTTTTAATCAGCAACTAGCTCTCTATAAGATTATTCTGCAACTAATCATTTTGCTGCCAGCAGCAAAATAAAACAGACTCCCCTGAAGTAAGTTTGTCTTGGTAAGGTTTCAAGATAACAGATTGTGACACAAACCTCCTCAGGTTCATACATTTGCACTGTTATGCCTTTTTAAATAAGCACTTCTGTTGAAATGCTTATCCATTAACCACACAAAGAACAGTTTCATCACAAGCACAAATATCTTTTTTATATAGGTGAAGTGAATGAGTATATATTTATATACACACTAGAATCTCACAGGCAACAATTCCCTGATCTCACAAACAAGGCTCCAAAAAACTTATGTATAGCTGAAAGACACAGTTTTGTGTTTCCATGAAAAAAACTGTCATCAGATCCTGGATAGCTTCTCATATTCTTAGTGAGTAGTTTCTCACTTTTGAAAGAAAGCCAAACGATGAGCAAGTTCATAAGATCAAAGGAATTTACCTGCAAGCAACTCATTAGCTGTAATTCTTTATCCATTGAAACATTCTCTCCCTGAGATCTCGAAATAATATCACATGTAGTTGCAACATTATTTTCGCACCTGTGATGACAGAAACTTGTTTTCACATTTTGAAGAACCCACCTACTTTCCAGACCATGGAGAGAGCACTTTTTACTAGCCATTCCTATTTAAAAAATGAACCCTGAAGCAGATGTCTCTGAACGAACTGGGACACAGGCCCTAACGTTCTGATCCTCACAGAGGTCTCTCCAGTCTCTGACCTCGCCTATGGCTTGTTCAAGAACTGTCCAGCTCAGCCAGACTCTTTTTCTGTGTGATGCTTAAGCAGAAATGAATATCTAGGACATTTTTTTCCATGAATTGACTGTTCCTAAGCATTTACCTAATCTCAGATAATAATTCAATCTACACTATCACATTGATAGAAGCTTATTTGAAGATACACTTTTCTATTTTACAACAGGCGTTTGGTTCCCCAAGTCTTTGTAGTTCCCACAATGAGCCAGCAGCACTGATTCGAGGTGTGGGAACTGCCACCAGAGCACCTGAGTATTTGCAATAATAAAACAATTGTTCCCCATGTTAACAGCATTTGCTTCTTACTCTGCACCTCACATGAAGGACATTTTCCTTTCCCTTAAAATCCTAAGACATTTCTACTTTCCCTCCAAGACTTGGGAAGTCCATTCCCCTCTACATTCCAAGGATGATGTAGCTCTAAATGTTCTTCACTTTCCTTGTATTAATCCTGAAGCTGATGTTTAGAAGAACAGAGGTGCACTGTTTGGGGGTTCAGAGATCCTATTTCCTTCCCACAGATTATTTGGCTTTTTAAAAGGAAAAAAATGAAGTAAGAAGTCAAGTCAAGGGCCTTAACCAGAGCAAACGTGTGAAAAGCTCTGAAAAACATCAGGAGTAGATCTAGCCCACACCAAAATCCTCTGAGAAAATCATGCAAGTTGGCCAAGTGTTACAACAGGATTTTCATCTTAATCAGAAAAAAATCAGTCATTTCCTATAGTTAGTATATAATCAAAATTCTAAAGGTACTGTAACACATTTCAGAATACAGGGATATACACTATCTAATTGTCATCTGAAAGGTTTTGAAACTAATTCATCCTCTATCAGTTTTGGTGTTTCTGTGGAATACGGACTGATATTATCAACCTTGGGGAAAAAATCAGTTAAGCACACAATGGCTTTGAAGGTAGATAAAAAGAAGGTGGTAATAAATGATTGACAATATTTGCACCACTGAGAAAGCAAAATTACCAAAGTCCTTTTAATTTCTCTCTAAAATATCCATGGTTAGCTAAAAAAAAATGGCCACATGATTCAATTTTATAGATACATCAAGAAAACAGAGCCAGCTACCAGAGAAGCCGTATTTAACCAGCCATTTCTTTTCATAGTAAATCTTCAATTTTTGAAGATTTTGGAGGTTAACCCTCCTTTCTAGCTATGTTTTTTCAGTGTGTAGGAGAGTACAGCATCTGTCTTTGGCAGATTTAATTGAGGGAACGCAGAAATGAATGAACAAAAATTATTTATTCTTATTCTTTTAAAATCTTGTTTCCCTATTGTTACTCTAAGATAAACAAAGCTATTCCTACATATTAAACAAAAGTTATTTTGCAGTGTTCTGTTAGTGCAGGCTCTACAGAGTTTAGTAAATCTGTGTGCTGGTGCAGAGGTTTGTCCTAGCAGACCATAGAATATGATGATCAAGACTTTTTCCAGATCCACGTAACAAATCTACGGTGCTGGATCAAGTAGAGCAGTATTTGGCTGACAAGGAATTAATAGCATCTGTTTTGCACAGGGCTAAGGGCAAGTGAAGTTAAAGGCTTTAATTTACCCTACAGTTAATGACAATTAGAGGGATTTCAGATAATAATTCAGAGCAGCTAAATTTGATCTCTAAAACTGGACAAAAGTTTCCATTCCTATATCTAGAAGCCAGAACTGTGGTTTATGTGAGACTCAAAGCACCTAAAGCAAAGATAAATCTAGACAGTTCAGAATGGGATTCTGGGACATGCCCAGAGATAACCTGTGGGAAATGCTGAAGAAAAGAAATATCTGTAATGCCAATCTTTCTCAGCATCTAGCATGTCTATCTGTCCAGAAAATCCAGAGTCCAGCATCCATTCAGAAAGGTAAATGAGGGTATTAGTGCTAATCACCTTTCCTTACCCAGTGGTTATAGTCCTGCTTCTTTTCCCTGGGTAGGAGCTCTCTAGATCTAGAATTTTAAGTGACTGTCATATCTAGGATCATTACGGAGATAATTGTTGTAGATGACGTTCACTTTGCTGAAGTTCTTAATTATTCAATGATAGAACTGAAAAGTAGGATCCAAATAAACCCAGAAAACATAAGCACAAAACAAACCAGAAGAGAAAATGGCCTTGCTATACATATTTAATGAAACAGTGAAAATATCCTGCACAAAGGCTTAGAGAGTTAAATTGAAAATGTGTGTATGATAAATGGATATAATACTGTCTATGTAATGGGTTTCCTATTTAAATTTTGTGAGGATTTAATCAGTTGGGCACAGCTGTGCAGGATGCACCATAAACTACGTTGAAAAATATGTAGACATGTACATTTATCTGCTACAAATTAAGCTCACTTAGAGGTGGTCTTAATGGACCATGTAGCAATCATTACAAGCATAAATTTTAAACTGTCTGTTTCCAGTGAATTTGCTTTGAAAAAAAATTAACGTTCATCCTTAGTGAAGCACAGTAATAAATGGAAGTACCCTTAATCTGTTAAGCACTAATAACCCAGCAATTATTCATTATGAACCCCATGCTGTATAATGTATGTCTGTTACAATTTTATTACCAATTCTTTACTTAACCTGCAAAGGTATAATTTTTATTCCAACTTACACCTTGTAATTATATGATGTTTTAAGTGATGTGTCATTAGGTTTACAGAATGCCCTGTCCCCTTGCTTTATTTTAAAACATCTCTACAGTAAAGGATTGTTACAGCCAGTGATCATTTACGACTTTCAGGCTCTGCTTCTACAAGAAGCAGCAACATCTACCTTAGAGATCAAAAAAGCTGTGGCTTTATTACAATGCAACACATAAATAAGCCATAAATTATTTAACATATAAAATGGATAACATTGTAATCAAAGTGAATCAGTGACCCATTTGGAGCTGAATAGAAGGTTGTGGCAGTTTTAAGTTCTCCTACAGAGATTGTCACTTGAAGTCACCAGTGTGCTATTCTGGTGTACATATCTTGCACAATCACTGTTTTTCACAGAAGGAAAGGGAAACCATCTCCACTTACTGAAGGGCCCTTTCTCACTCAGACACTGCAGTGTTGACCAGAATACAGATTGTCAAACCACAAAAAAATCCATGCTTTTCAGTAACTTCCCTGGGTTTGCATCTTTTCTGCCCTGCACCAGTGAGAAATGATGCTATTTGCTCTGGGAAAGCAGGTGAAGCCACCAAGTTTCTTGAATGAACCAAAGAGGAACTCAGAAATAATAAACTGTACACTTAAGCTAGAAATAGGACAAGTTTTTGTTGTGGAGAAATGACTCGTTTCAATTCCATTCATTGAAATTTTGACATTCAGCATCCTAAAGATTACTTCCTCTTATTATCAGTTTTCAAGAATACTAGTGAAGTGCATTTTCAGAAAACAAAAAAAACCCGAACAACAAATCCTTCATTTTTATTTTATGGGGAGTCACCAATGCCGTGTAACTCACGGTTGTCTTATTCATTTCTTCATAAAGTCACATTTTCTAGTTTCTTTGCTGATGTAACTGTTCAAATTGCAGGTTTCCAACACTGTCTTTAATGCATTTGCCAAATATTCCATCCAGCTTTAATCCAAACTGATGAGAACAGACTGACATTTCCTGCCATTGCCCTCTCAGAAGCAAGGAGCTGTTAGCTCTCCTGCACTTACAATATTCCCCCAGCTGACACTCCTGGCAAGAGAATCAATCTCACCGAAACACAAGAGGTGGGGAACTAGAAATGGCAACACATGAGGCATCTCCTGCAAAGTGCAGGCACGGGGGGTGGTGTGTGTATGGGAAGTGTGATCGTTTAAGTATGCATCAGTCAAAATAAAAATGAGGACAAGAAAATGAGACGACTACATGTGGAAACAAGCCAGAGAAAACTCTTTGATTACGTGAGAGGCTAGTACATATGTTTTAGATATAATGAATACTTTTTTAAGTTCAGTGGTTGATTCAGAGACACTGTCACATCAAATTCTCTGTATGGCTCTGAAGGATCCTCGTGCTGAAATGTCAGCTGGTCATATCACCTAAAGGCAAAAAGAAATTGCCCTAACATTATGCAGAGCAATTCCACTGCTCCGTGCTCTTTAGCACTTTTTTCTAAGAATAGCTGTTTCAAAAGGAAGCTGCTCTTCGGTGAGAGCCAGAGGCAATTGAATTTTACCCTGAAAGTGGCTATAGGCTTTGTAGAAACATTTAGGAATATTAAATATTCATGTATTTGATCTAGCAAAATTCAGGACAGTAAAGGCATCCACCGGAATAGCTCTAACATAAATATTTTTAACATTTACTACTACAACTTGAAGTATGGATATTCTGACAAAGTAAAATGCCACCAAAGAGAAAAAACTCTTGGAAAATTCTCTTTTTTCTCTTGTAGTTAGTAGCTGTTTATGACTTATCTGGCATCTGCAAATGGCGATGCCCAGGAGTCCAACCTTCCAGTGAGAGGGCTGTGCCCTGCAACGAACTGTTCTAGATCCAAGATGTTTTCCAGCTCAGTTTCCTGTGCTCTGGTTAAAGCAGCTGCAATGCTATGCTTGCAGGAGGTATGCTATCAGTCTGCATTATCTCTCCTAAGGTCTCATTCGCTGTTTTAAGTTTCAAGGCACTCACTCTTTCTCTCATCACTTCATCTCCAAATATATCAGCTGAGTATTTCTCCCCCCAACACACAGTCCTCTCCTCTCCCATTTCATCTGAGCCTAGTTGCAATGACCACATTAACACCAGGACGAAACTGTACCCTCCACCTCCGGAGAAGTGTTTATTCTGGGTTTGCTGCTATCCTGTCTCCTTCCATAGCATCCAGTCAGGTAAGAACATTAGAAGACTTAAGTTGTTAACAACCTGCAAAAGATATGCAGACTTACTTTATGCTCAGACCCAGCTACATACCTATTGTTCAGTTTCTGTAAAGAAATGTTTTATTTACCATTATGTTCAGTAGAATAGCCATAAAAAATTGTATTATAGATATAAGGTCTGATAAAATATTTTCCCAGTGCAATGTAGCAAATTAGACTGCAGAGACTAGTTGTCCCAGAATCAAAATGGCATTAGCCATGTTTGATTTGAACTCTTTTCTAAACTGTTTGCTTTTAAACAGGCAGACCACCTAGTGGAGAACTACAGTCTTCAAAAAATAAAAGCTCTTTCACTATACATAAAAGTTTCCTGGAGAGTATTGTCTACAGTTTTATTGTAGTAGAGGAATAGAAAGAACAACTACAGTGATATCATACAGTGTCAAATAAATAAAATTGAAAATTATTCTGTTTCAGTTTTGTATGACTCCATTCAAAGCCATCACCTAACCAGGTAAATGTGCCAGGGCTATACTTTGTGAACAAAGGCACGCATTCCTGGGACACCACTGAAGACAAAGAATTTGCTTTGGAGTACGAAGAAATAAATTTTAAGACTGGCCTTTTGTAGTTCAGCAAAGGCAGCCTCACTTCACCAAGGCTCTGCAGTTCAGCTGCCAAACTGCCACTGAACTGCTGCTCCCCGCTATCGACACTGTGTGATTGTAAGGACACCAGCCAGGCCTTTCTTCTCTATTTTTTCTTCCTTTTTTTTTTTTCCCTTAATGAAACTTTGACTAAACTGTGTCTGAACTAAGGATCATTCTGGTAGACTTCCAAGCCAAAGTTAACAAATGCTCACAAAAGCATAAATTCATATCTCAAAGTGTAGCTGCTTCCTGACCAGAACAGTCCATGGACTGAAAGTCAACCCTGTGAAATTGTCTCTTCATTCCAAAACAAAAACTAGAATAAAGAAAAAATGGCAGGTCCACATCACAATAAGTCTCAGGAAATCCATAAGGCAAGATATATAAGAAAACTATTCCCACACCCACAATTTTTAGTTTCCTTTACAAGGCAACAAAAGTAACAGAGCTGGTTGAGTTGCTGTCCTTTGGCACTTCAGGGCTCAGAAAGTAGAATTTTTTTAGTTCACAAGACAGGCATCTTCAGACTATCTTGATGGTGGCCTTTAAAGCAAAGAGATTGTTTAGGTCTGTGACTTATCAGTCAGGGCATGTTGCCAATGGCAAACAGCAGTGGGGAATAAGATGATAGGCAGGGAGAAAGGATAGGAAGGTATAATTCAAGGTCAAACCACCTTAGAGAAAAGGTGGAGCTGAGAGATATAGCTTCCATACTTTGGACACAAACTACCTGCCAGAAACAGATCTCTCAGAGGATTTTTTCCCCCCAAGTCCAGGGAACCCTCCAGAGCAATAAGGTTTCCCAGGAAATGAAATGCTTATTAAGGTCTTTACAGCTATTGTCTACGTCTGCATATATTTTAAACTCCCAAAGGGAGCAGTAGTTTTCTTCTGCTGCACAGTCTGCACACAAATGACACTTTACGTGGGGAGCCTAAGACAAAATGAAACTCAAGAGAGAGAAATACAAAATGTAACACATTATTTGTCAGATGTTGCTGTTGAAAGGACAAACGATCAACCCAGAGTGTCCACATAGTCAGATGTCAGAGAAGCTGTGTTTAAGTTACTGAATAATGCAAAAGAATGTGTTTTGTTTCAAATACCAAAACTTCCCAGAAAAGGGAACCTGGCAGAGCATTCAGGAAGTGTTTCAGAGAAAGTAGTGTAAAATACACTCCGTAAGCCCACAGACATGAAAAGCAGAGCAGTTCAATGTCTTTCAGAACAAAATTGTTGCAATATGATTAAGTGCTTGCCTAGTTGAGAGGGCTAGCAGATGCATTTTGAGTTGCACTGAGGTGAGGTGACCATTTTTAATTGAAACAAGGTTAATGATCAGCACTTTCATAGCAGAGGTTCCAGATAAAGCAAACAGAAAACAGAACGTTGAAGCCCTAGTCCTCTAGAACATTGACTGAGAGCACCAAGTTAAATATTCTGTGCCTCTGCCTCTTATTATTGTAGACACTGGGATTTCTTAGCTGAATATTCCTTAAAGAAGGCCTTTCTTGTGCATACTCTTGGTCCTCAGGTAAGTCCTGCAACTTGAGTCACACAGACCCAAGACAAACCAGCAGAGGCTTGGGACGTTTTAGGAGACTCAAAACAATCCCTGTGTCTGTTCAGTGTTACTCTGCCTAATATACTCCAGATCATGTACTTCTTGGCCTTTATCATACTGTATATTTCCACATTCATTGTTGCAAGGGAACATGATTCTTTCTTTGGGAAGAATAAGCATGAATACAGTGAGATATAATTATCAACAAATCAAGTCAGTAAAGTCTTACAATAAATAATGTAAGACAGTACACACAGTTGTATTGGAATTGTTCTCTAAACACCTTGAGCTGAACTTCTTTTATCTACTTCTCGGTATCCCTAACCACAGTTCACAATGTTTTAAAAATTGTCAGTACAAAAAGCATTTTAGTTTTTATGTTCTACAGAAGGCCATTAGGAATACCACATCTGTTCATGTTTCTGCAGTAAATCAACAGAAAACATTTTTCTTCTCTTTCAACAATTTTAATGATTTCTAACTTTGTTTATGCTACACAATTTCTCATGACTTATTTAATACTTAACAATTTTTCTTGTTTTACTAATAATTTGAGATGAGTTGTATGAAAATTTTTTTCTACAAATTAGTAAAGGATCAGCACCTTCAGTTCCTGGCAAGCTGTTTGTAGCACAAGTCAACAGGCAGTATGCCAGGAGAGTACTAAAACACAACTACTGCTATACTTCCAGGCTTTTTCCCTACTTCGTTGTTACTTAGTTACATCATTTACAACTTGTCCAGTTGTATATGGATCTATGATCAGAAAGGCTATTCTAACTAAATCTACAAATAACAAAGACCTGTTGAAACTGTGGAAAAAACAATACCCAGCAGACACAAAGTCACCAAGGTTAAAGTGTGAGTAAAAACAATTTGATTTTTTTCTTCCTTGTGTGGTTCTAAATAACAATTTCTGTCACAAAAGGATTACTTGCACTTTTAGATAATAGACTCAGGCCATGCTCATGAACTTAGTTAGGTCTACTATAATGTGACAAGCAATAATAATGTTTAATGCGAATATTCAAATGCAGACTTCAAAGACCATATCATAAATTTTCTCAAGATTCATCACAGTTCGATTAGTATGAAAGTCTTTCATAGGTACGGTGGCTTTTCACCCTAAAAGAGTTTGTGTATCAGTAGCAAAGGCTGAGTTTTTGTGATTGAAAACTCAGAATGGTGCTCTAAGACCAAGGGCAAAATAGGCAAGTTAACAATGATCACATCTGACTGCATTTACTTAAATGTTGCTGCTGCTGCATCAGTGTTTTAAAAAGCATTGCTTTTTCAGCAGTACAGCAGCCAGTGGCCCCAGTTAAACTAAATCTTACATACAAATCCCTAGATTTGCTTATAAAAAGATCAGACCCTTCTCAGATCCAGTTAAAGTCAGACAATCAAAAGTTGATGCTTCTGACTATTTCTAAACTGGTGAAAATATCTGCAGGTTCCCAGAAACAGAAAACCTTTTGCCATGCTGGGTTAAAAAAAATCAGACCTTCACTAAATGGCCTCGGGATGTGAGCACACTGGGAAAGAGGGAAGCTGGTGACTTTGCTCCTAAGGCCACCCAGTTTGATGCTTATGCATCCAACAATCCAACTACATATAGGCTGTGAGCAATCAGACCCCAGGGGTTTTGAAAAAAAAAAAAAATGGTATTTGGGCATTTTTACTGCATTAACTAAGAAAAAGATGTAATATTTATAGTCTGTATATACAAGTCAAGTTTAACAGGTTTTTGTATCTCATATTAAAGAATTGGTGCTATTGATATACCATCAGTAAATCAGAAATCCTGCTCTTGAGCACCCATGGAATTCAGCGTTCAGGATGCTTTTGCTTAGGGGCATAAAAATTCTACACTTTAGGCCAGACAGAGGATATTAATTGCAATTTATTTCACTTTGAACTGAAATAAATGATGATGTGAGAAAGTAATTTACAACAGGATAAAGTCATCACACGGTAGGTCTGTGTGAATTTTCATGAACAGTGATGATGATTTTATGATTATAAATCTTCAAAAAGCTTTACACTCACAGAAAAGTGAGAAAATACATTCAAATTATATTTCAGTGAGTTTTTACAAAATTTCTAAAATTGCACTTCACCACTTTGAAGAATTTCAGTTAGCTTTAGGAACCGAGTACAGCTTGTCCTTACTCATGCTGGCTTCACTGGCAGACCTAAAAGTCTTCTGACGTTTTAGCTAAAAAAGAATTTCATATATCAAGGTAAGATTCCTGCCTCTGAAAACAGACGTGAAACAGCGTGATGCAATATTTTACATTCATTTTTTTCCCCAGGTTTATTACATGTATTTTAGACAGAATTAGCCTAGTACTCTCACAGAAATTATAAGTGAAAGCATAATTCAACTGAATGATCAAAATTACAGAAGCTCATTGGAGGTCTGTGACCAGCCTGTAAGTATGAACAGATCTCTCAAATACAAAGTTAGACCATACTTACAAAGAAAAGAAAAAAGCATAAAAGGATTTGAACTAGTTCTTCCTAGTTATTTCTACATCAAATTGTAACTACACAGAGAAAATGACTGTTAGACAAAGACAACTTTTAAGGCTACACTTATGGAATATTTTCTACTTTTTTCAGGAAAAAAAGCCCTGTGTATCAAAGTGTGAAGTTCTGCTACATACTTTTTCACGTACCGACGAACAACAATAGCTCAGATACTTGATTGGGCACTTGGACTACTAAACATTACGAAGTCATATTGATTTATACTGAGCTGAGAATGTGCCCAGTTAAATACATATTTTACTCAGTCAGGTACAAGTACACCTCAATAGTACCACCCCATGCACACTTCGGGCAACTCCTCCAGTATCTGCTGTATTAATAAATGACAAATTGTCTGCAGGACAAACAGAGAATAAATAACTCAACTGAGGACAGTAACTCGGCCTGACTGACTTTTTAGTAGGTTCCTTTCCCCTGGTGATGTGTTATCTGCGTCCTTGTTCATATCACCTAATTTGCTTTTATACATACAGAGGTTTTTACATATATTTGGCAACAGATGAATGTCAACAGCCATTTGGAAGTAGCTAAGATAATATCCAATGGCCAACACCTGAGCTCTGGCAGGACTGCCTATCACAACAGCAAGAGATGTATTTTTCAGTATCTTGAGCTTATATTAAAAAGATAAACACCGTATAGTAAGCCTAAGTCCTACGAATATTAAAATCCCTCTTTGTTTGTCACTCTTCTCAAGCACATGGTAATATCACTAAACAAATAACAGGAAGTCAATGGAGAATTGCCTTCAAAATCTCAAGGTATACCACAGAACTAAGCACTACAATTTCAATTCCCTTCTTGGAACAACACAAACACACTTATTAATAGCAACTATGGGGTTTTTTGGTAGTTTAGAGATTAGAAATATATTTTTGTTTCTTTATTAATTTCGTAATCTGGTCTTCTATTTTACCTGCATAAAAAAAAAAAGAAGCAATAACCCAGCCATGGGGAGAAACACAGAGCTGTAAACCATTTAGCTATGTGGTAAAGAAGTTATTTAAATTTTCTCCTTGTAAATATCACATACTAACCTATGTGCAGTACTTCAGCCACTCGTATGGAGACAAGATGCTAATTTATTACTAGAGATCAACTTCTTTTTCACGGAATTACATTTACCTGTGTCACAATCGACTCAGATCAAGACTTTGAGCTGAATTCAGGTAAGTCCATAGAGAAATCCTGTGAGATAAAAACCAAAATGCAGTTCACAGTGCACCTGTTCCTGATTTGCAGGCAAAAGTTTTAGCAAGGTCAAAAAATGAAGCACTGTCAGAGGGGATTTGCTCCTAGTACATCTAGCACAACAATTCTGAAGGTTTTACCTTGGCTTTCTTTCAGAAGTGATTTTTTAAATGTTTTTTTTTTAATAGCAGACAGTGAGTATGATAAGATACCCACTGCTCACAGGTATAGGATTTCATGGCCTACTGAACAGGCAAGGCCATACGTAAATACTTTAAGTTTAGAATGTGCACAAGTTTCTTACAGAACTGGAGACAAAGACCTTTCAAATTTAATCTTTGTTGTATCACAGAATCATTGCCTGGCTTTGGTCAGCTCTCTATTTCTCCATGTCCTGTATTCATTGCAGATGAAAAATAATCCCCACATAATCTCAAAAGCAAGTAATTAATTAATTGCTATCAGCAAATATCAAACACTGGAAAAGTTTGGGGACGTGCTCTCCTTTTCCACAAACTCAGCTGATATCCCATCACACAAACATACAGAATTTCACGGTCATGATGTAGGACAGAATGAGAGGGCAAAATTACCCTCTTAGATAGATGGTATCTAGTTCAGAATGGTGACAGAAGAGTTGAACATGAGATATACACAAAGATTACATGAGAAATTCCATCTTCCCTAGACAATTCTTCTAGTCTATGTATATATCTAACATTTAGACACCTAATTATACACAGATTTGTACTTGTTAATACGAGATTTTGGGGTGAGGTAAGAAAAGGTAAAGTCATCTCATTAAAGATTCAAACTCTATAATTGATTTGTTTTCATAACTGCATGAGTACAGGAGAGATCGCGAGTTGTCCTTTTTCCACAATTTCTAGGGGTTTTTTTCATTTGGTAGCATCTCGTTCGTATTAGTTTAAAACAGAAGTCACATATTTTCCATCTGGCTACTGCTATAGAACAAGACCTCACAAAATAATGGTAAAGTGCACACAGGCAAAACTAGCTTTCTATTTAAAAACCTGAGTGGGTTTTAAAAGGGAGGGAAGAAAGGTCTATGTAAAAAATCTACATTATTCCTGTATGTTTATTGAATAAAAGAAGATGGGAGGAGGGGAAAAATACTATCAGTAGAGAAACCTTTGTGCTCCCCATTTTAAAATAAGTAAATAAAGGACTTCTCATTTCTGTTCCTCAGTTCTGATCAGTATGTTTCTACTTTGTTCTTTCCAGGTATTTAAGTTACATTCTTGATGTTTCTCTGTTTTTGGTGTATGTAGACCTGGCAACATGCATTTAGAACATAAAATGACGCATCCTTCAACCTCGTCATCAGTTTTTATCCCCCTTCATCCCCACGCCTGCACGTGTTTTTTGTTAGGGTCTGAAACATGAAAGGAGACCTGTGTGGAAGACCACTACATTTAAATAGTATTTAAGATACAGCAAATAAGCTATAACTTCCCCTAAAATAGATTCCTACATGTTTGTAATTGCTCCCAGTGCTGAAACATACATTCTTCTGAATTTATTAACGAGCTTCTATTCCACTCCTGAAGTACAATATGAAAAATTATCATTTAATCCTGAACAAAAAATGCCCACATTAATTCTGTTACAAACAGCCTGTACCCAGAGGCTGTACCCTGCTCTCTCTGTAGCATGCACAGTGACAGAGCAAAGAGACGAACGGCAAATATTTTCTCCCCGCTGCACATGTAAGAGGAAAACACGAGATATCAAGGCAGTGGAGCCAGGAGGACCAGCAGTGAGTGGTCCTTTGCTCCAGCAGGGCCAGGCCAGCTGGCACTGGGCCTTCTCCAGCCTCACAGCTCCTGCCAGGCACATGCTGCCATATGGCCCCTGGGAGCATCCAGAGCTCCTTCCTGCAGGCTAAGCAGGGACACACGGAGCTGCTGCCTCCAGCAGCACCGGGCCGGGCTGTCCCCTAAGATATTTTTGTAAGCTGGTGTGATGTAATTAGGAACCCCTCAGTCTACAGCTCGTGAAAGCAGAACCCTAAGTATTGCTGTTATTTATATTCTGTTACAAACGCATGCAATCATTCAGCTTGGGTACAATATCTATTTCAGACTAGATCAGATCGGGGTATTACTTAAAGGCAAAATGTAAAAATTTGAAGCATAAAGAAGCTGAGTAGATTATGTACATTTTGGCTTAGTGATTGAATCACAAAATGGGAAATAAATTCTGATTACCAGAAACTTTCTCTTTGCCCTGAAGTAAAGTAGCTTTTTTTAATTATTATTTTCCTACACCTGTTCTGTAAGTTGGACCAATTTTGAATTGAAACAGGAATTCTGAAATTTAAAATCAAAAGGTTTTAAAAGTAGTGCAAAAAGCTTTCAATATTTCTGAATTTCATTTTCTTTCTCATTGCAGCTGAAATGGCTTGTCAAATTCAGCCTGTAGTGACAAGCAGAAAATTTCATCCCACTGAAATAGCATTCTTTGAAACATTATTGTTGAAAAATCATTGTTGATAAAAAATATTTATTGCACTAATACATGATATACCTCAAATTCAGTATTTTCAGACGATCTAAAACAGGAATAACCTTTGTTTGGAACACTGCTGTTAAAAACAGGATGGATATTGATGTCTCCAAAACCAGATAAATTTAGAAGAACCATGAAGACAGTTACCTGAGATCATAGGATATGATTGCATTCCAGGGATATGAATATAAGTACCTATCTCTTTCCATCATCTGCACCAGCAGGCAAGGTCTACCAAAACTGAGAGCAAGCAGTCTAAATCAGTCTCAACTCTCTGGCACTTAAGCACAAAAATGGCATATAACTGTTACTTGGAGACCTGAATGCAGCCCTAACACAAACATACACAGAAACCAAAATAACACATCAGTGGAAACTGTGGTTGATCAAAATCTCTGCATAGGAAGCCAGCAAGTGAGGAAGAGCAAAGGCAAGAAGCAGTCAGAGGCTAGAAAGCAAATTTCCAAGACACAGCATGGAGATGGATGTTTGCACAGTGCTCAGGGACTCAGCCACGGCTGGGGGCCACTTCAGAGTCACCCCCACCTGTATCCTGCCGGTGACAGGATGGAAAATGATACTTCCTTGGAAGTGATCTCTGGTGTTAGAAAAACTGAGCTCCAAACTGCCACAGTTAAAATGAAATCTAAACTGGAACTGACGATGGCTACAACTGGAAATGGTTTAGGCATCATTTCTGAGCATCTTATGACTAAATTTATGAGTGTGTGAGCTTTGAGAGCTTCTAAAAAAATGTAGATAATGCAACTGTACAGAATTTATGCTATAACTGTACATCTGCCACATTCTATGGCATTTAAGGCTCATTAAATTCTGAATCTTATGTCATCTGCCCTTGGCTTAAAATAGTTTTGTGTGAGCCTTTTGTCTCTAGCTTCCTCTTTAACAGAGGTTGTTTCTGTCAATCTCTTAGCTCCCTTTATTCTCTTTGTCACATCGATTCCACAGGAACAGCATAGGCTTAGATTACAGTTCTAATACTCCACAGTTTGACTCTCTTCATATTTACTCACAAGAGTAAAAAGAACTGACCAGCTTACAGAAACCCTCTGCAAACAAGTAATACTTAAAAAATTCCAGGGCATCCTTTTTAAAACTGCATATTTCCCAAATATAAACTCTTTCAAACTAAGGGTTCAACTCAGTTTTTTAATATATATAAAATTCATATTGTAACAGTAATGTTTTCTATACAAATAGTGTAGCAACTGCAGGAAGGGCTTCAATCTCTTGGAGCAAGTGCAGAGGAGGCCACCAAGATGATCAGATGGATGAGGCATCCCTGCTGTGAGGAAAGGCTGAGAGAACTGGGATTGTTCAGCCTGGAGAAGAAAAGGCTTGGGATGACCTAATTGCAGCCTTCCAGTGCCTGAAGGGAGCCTACAAGAAATATGGAAAGGGAATTTTTACAACAGCCTGGAGAGATAGGATAAGAGGGAATGGCTTTGAACTGACAGAGAGTAGGTTTCGATTAGATTTAGGAACAAACTCTATACTGTGTGAGTGGTGAGGCACTAGAACAGGGTACCCAGAAAAGTTGTGGGTGCTCCATCCTTGGAAGTGTTTCAGGCCAGGCTGGATGGGACTTTGAGCAACTAGGTCTGCTGGAAGGTTCCCTGACCATAGCACAGGGGTTGGAACTGGGTGATCTTTCAGGTCCCTTCCAGCACAAGCCATGCTGTAATTCTATGATTTCATTTTTCTAAAAACAGTGACATAACAGAGTCTGGTATATCTCAAGTTGCTGTGACATGAAATGTTGCTTCTCATAAATTAAGAGACTCATCACCATAGCAGTGTTACATCCCCAAAGAAATTTCCATTTAATTTAAAGCAATTGCTTTAGATTAATAAAACATGATGAAAATACAGACTTTTTAGTGAAATCAAGAAATATCACATCACTGCTGTCTGATTTCAATACCTGTTTGAAGTTACCAGGAGGAAAAAAAGAGACAGTCTTATTACAGGTTGGCAGTAGAGATTTTATGACAAATTTCTTCCCTGCTGTAAAGACTTTATGACTGAAAAGGTACAATGCTTTATAAAATGAAGCATCTTTTTCCATGATAATAGCTGTTAAGTCTTTCCTCAATGCTCATATGCCTCTAGCTTATTTTGTAATGATATAACACCTGCAATGGATTAAATTTGCACCGTAACTGTAGCAGATAGCATAAGAAATGTCAGTTCTCATTAGCCTGCATATAAATCTGCCTTTTTTGGTAAGCAGGATAAAAGAAAGACCACTGAAGCGGTAGAAACTCGAAGCATATGTTCTTCATGTAAAAAGGACACTCAGCAATATGAGCCTTTTCCACGTTGTTCTCTTGCAGGACTGGAAGAATGTTTTTTGGAAAGAAAAGGAAATACACAGAAATGCATTACCATCAAGCTGTAGTAGATTTTTATAATTGCTTGCTGATACAGCTGAATAGTCAAACTATCATAAAGAGTAAATGAGTTGATAATGTAAAGCAGTAATTAGGATTTTGTGCATGCTTATGCTATTTACATATTTTAATGCTTTGATATTAACATGTCAACTTTAATAGTATGTAAATGAATTCCCTTGTGTAAGATTTATCCTCCTCAGCATTAGACATGTATTTATTGACAGCAACTGTAAATTTCCTTCCTTATTTGTCTTTTTAGAAAGACTTTCCAAGATCTTATACAAAATGTTTTTCCTGCAATCCCCTGTCCGGATTCATTAAAGTTTATAGCTCTAATGGATAGAACAGCATTAGCCACCAGTTTCACATATCACTGTGCTATAAAAAACACATACACAACCTCTTCGCGCCTGGAAATTTTTTAACAATGCAAATAAAAAGAGATTATTCAATCCCCTCATATCTCTGCCTGTTTCTAGGTAGTGCTGATACTCCCTAATGATCTGATGTAACAACTAAGATGGGGAGCATGAAAACACCCATCACAACAGCGATGCCTCAAAAGAACCATGGCACACCCCAAAGGCAATTTGAAAGATTCAGGAAAAAAAATAAATATGCTTTTTAATTTTTTTCCACAGTTCATTGTGTTCCTGATCAATCTTATTTTGCTGTTGACTACATATCTGGCAAGTTTTCAACCTTCAGATGAACACCACTTAATTTAAAACAGTCAGCAAACAAAGGTATGGGGTGATTAAGAAAAAAAGTACAGCCGGCCATCAGTTATTGCTTTACAGCGCACCGCAATTTAGTTCTGGGTGTTCTGCAGAACCTGCATAATACAGCCAGAGTTGCCTGGCAACAAACAGGGACTATATCAGAAAGGAGCAAAGGTGTGAATGAATAAACAGAAGTGACAGGGACATGTGAAAATGCCCTGTAAAACCACGTTCAGTGCTAGAATGTTTAACCAGGCTTTCACAACATTTCGAGGGGAACATTGAACCAAATCCTGCCCACCATAAAAGGAAGATTAAGGGAAGTACATGTAAACTAGATCTAACTAAACAAGAATATAAAGAACGGAGAAAAGGCAAATTAACAAATATATTCTCATCAGTTTGGATACTGAGTGCACATATAGATTAAATAACGCAACACTAACTTGAATAGATGAAGTAGAATTGATCAAAACTCCTAGCTCAGTTCTAGGTGTTCATCAGGCAGCCAATTTCGTGCTGAACTCCTGGAAACCCAAGCACTCGCACACTGAATTTGAAAGACCTTTGTTCATTCTTTGCAATTTTTTCATTCAGAAACTCCTATAGTGACACACCGAACTTTGTGATTTATTTATTTGCAAGATTCTTTGGTTATAAGGAACAGCATTTTAACATATAAGGTCCACGACACACAAATACACTTCACAAGGAGGAGTTAATACCATTCGGAAGTATTTTAGCCATTTTACTGCACCATAACATTTTACTGTAAAAGTAACCCCATTTAATATGAATGAGAATAAACAGATATGAGAAAAGACTGAAGATCCAAACAATGCTGATAACTCCGAAAAAGTGTCCTGAAAAGGAACACATTTCATAGTGAAAGATCATAAAATTATAGTTTCGATGTATTAAGTATACATGCCCAAGCCCTTCCTTCATCTGGCATTTATCAGTGAAGCTCCCATCATCCAAGAGAGCCAAGCTACTTTATAACAACTAAGGGTCTTACCCTGCTTCCCAAAACCGTGCTGAAATATCCAGTTAAATCTAAGTCTACCTTTTTCTTCTCTATAGGTAAGACAATATGATCAAGCAGAGATTGATTAGTCAGAATTACATTGACGTAATGTTGGGGCAGAAAGTTGCATGAGGTCATCTTCCTGGACAGATGGTCTGGAGATATTGGTTTTAACTAGCACATGGTTGAGTAAATAATGTTTAAGTTTTCTTTGAGAGCCTGGGGAGTGAACCAGATAGAGTTGAGTGAAATACCTGTGCCTCCTGCCCACATCATCTGCTACTCCTAGGGTTTTCATTTCCTGCACTGTTTGTGCTTTATCACACGGCTCACTGGTCAGGCAGTCTGTGCCCTTGGTTCAAAAAACCTTTTATTGAAAGATTGAGAGAAATATGCACTTAGTTTCAATCTGTAATTTCTTTATATACATAGTTTGTTCCTTACAGAGACAAGTGTGTGGCTGAATTGCTTTTTTTCAGCGAGTATAACAAATTTCATATGTTATCAATAAATGGTCATAGCATGATAAAAATCTACATGATCAGTTGTATGAACATTTGGTTTCTGTTCAGATTAAATGCCCATTTGAACAGATCCAGACTTGTTAATTCTCAGGATTGTCCAACAGACATCTCTAACCATGCTTATTTACAATTTCAAAAGGAATATCCTGGTTCTTTTGTTATATTATGTTGTATTATTATATCTTTGTTTAGGATAAATTAAAAGTGGTTGATAATAAAGACCAAACTTCTTAATTCTTTGAACAGGAACATCTCTTTCCATAAGCAGCATCAACATAACTGAATTTTTCAGTAGCACCAGACTAGAGTATGTTCTAACACACTTGTTTGTCATTAAAACAATTCTGGAAATGTCATTGTTATAATATTGAAATGATCACTTGATAAAGGAAAATGGTATATTAAACATGAAAACACAGTAGAAGATTCAAAACCAGGGTAATGATTTACAGCCAAGTAAGCAAAGACAAGCAATTAAGATAAAAATTATTTTCTGTTTTGTTGCATTACATAATATTTTAGTATCTTAAAATGGCCTTCAAATACTACTGATTCATGACTGCAAATTATTATTCTGGGTAAACACCAAAAGAAAGTACTGAAGCATAATTAAAAATGCTATGGAAAATTTAAACAAATGATAAAACATACTTGTGCAGGCGATGATGTAATACGGTAACAATATTTAAAGTAAACTGCATTACCCATCTGAAAGGAGCACTCAGATGTGCAGGTCATCTGATTATTCATTTAACTCTTATTAAAAACTTGCTGCTCCCTTAGGCTTCACTCTTTAAAAATTGTTGACTGCTGGCAGAGCTTCCATATTTCTATTTTTAAAAATCTCTACATAATTTTCATACTTCACTTATCACTAATCTCTTACTGGATTTTACAACAAAGATTTAAAAAAAAAAAACAAAAACATAAAAAATAGAGTTAAATTGACATTCATTTAAGCCAACCTTTGAGCTAAAGAAGAGAGCACTCTAGTAATCCAAGGAAAGAAAAACCACATACAAGCTTGGCAGAAATACCTGTATAACTTCTTCAATTACAAACGGCTCTATACCAAAGAATTCAAACACCATTCTCTATCTGGCCTTCCGTAAAGCGGCCAAGGGTGCAAAAAGGGGGTAGAAAGGAATACAGGGAATGTTTCATGTATCAGTTAGAGAGAGAAGATTCAGTTGGGAAAAAAAAAAAAAACCACTTTCAGATTTGACTTTTCATCCCATCTTCCTCACTGTTCAGGACACCGTGATCTGGGCTGACTGAAATTTATCACAGAAACATCCAGCTTCCTCCAATTTTTTACAAATGTTTCTATAACACCAGCAAAAGGATGAACCCTTTTTGCAACTGTGTCTAGGGAAGAGTGGCAGTCAAAAATTTTCACTTTAATAAACCCACTTACACCCACACATAAAAGTATGTAGTTTGCAATAACTTAGTTTCACTTGGGGCACCAGAAGCTGTAAGGTCATTACCAGTATTATTGCAGACAAGTGTTTTTCTCATGTTTTATGGCTGTAATGACATTCCTATTTGACTTTACTGACACTACTCATGGCAGAATTGCTTATGACATAATTATGGAAATACGTAGCTTATTATTGCATAAAAACCTTACGAATCTCATGCATGCATCATTATGCAAATTTGAAAAGTGGAGCAAATGTTGTTGATGTCAATATGTCCATACAAGAATAAGCTAATCAAATGAAATATAGTCCAATTAGCAGCACGGTGGGCAACTTTAAATAAAAGGAAATGCTCAAGAGAATACAGAACACTTAAAACTTATGGCAAAAATCTGACGTAACTTCAGGAAAAGTAAAGATTTCTCTTCAGTTGATCCCAGGACACTATAACTCAAAGAATCATTGATGATATCTATATCAAATAGTAAGTTCTCTAAAGCTACATGTCACCTAATTTAACATCTGAAATTTAGGAACCCAGTCTAAGCTGGTTTTGTATTTATATCGAAAGTTAACAAAGAGGAGAATGAGGGAAAGAGAGAAAGAACTCCAAAGTCAAGTATGTTACTGTGTCTTAAGGTAATATTAATTACCTTCTGAAAGTACTTAACTTCTCTCCAATGACTACAGAGAGAACTTACAGTTTAAAGGTGCTACAAGAAGGCTGGAGATGGACTTCTTAAAGGGCATGCAGGGACAGGATAAGAGGGAATGGCTTTAAACTGTAATAGGGTAGGTTTAAGTTAGATATAAGGAAGAAATTCTTCCCTGTGAGGGCAGGTGAGGCAATGTCACAGGTTGCCCAGAGAAGCTGTGGCTGCCCCATCCCTGGAAGTGTTCCAGGCCAGGCTGGATGGGGCCCAGAGCAACCTGTTCTAGTGGAAGGTGTCCCTGTCTGTGGGCAGGGATGTCTGAGCTAGAAAGGAGGCACTGGACTTGCTTTGATGCCACAATAGAAAGGCCAAAGGATGCTTTGCCTTGTGACCTTCAAGTACTTTTATGGAAATGAAATGAGGCACTTCTGAAATGGCTGTGGTCACTGCCATTACTTATGCAAAAGCATTTCTGGCATCCCAGCAGTAATGGAACTGTTCCTATTTTGACTGGATCTGTTACTTTTTTTTCTCAGTTTGATAAGTAATAGATGGTTCTCAGAAGCTCTGTAACATTTCTCTGTACATCACCACAATTAATGCAACAGCCAAAGTCTCTATGCAAATAAATAAGCATTTTCTAAACCAACTCAGACTTAGATTAGCATTTTCACATTCTCCTATCCACTGATGCATAACTGCAATGTGGACAGCTGTTTGGGGTGCCATGTTCTGCCACCCAGGATCCAGTAAACATATTTGCTGCTCAGACATGGTTTCCTTCCTGTCCAAGCTTATGACCATGTGTTCAGGTGGCCCTGTGCCTACTCCTCAGTTTGTCAGACTCCTCAGACTATTTCACTTGCAGGAGGTGACAAGCAGGGATGAGTGTGGATGGTCAGGCCGATCACTCCTAGAGAAACACCCTCTGCCTGTACTGAGTGCCTCTTTTGGAGCTGTGCTCTCATATTCAGTGCTTTGTGCAACTTCACACTTAGCTTTGTTTACTGACAATTAACTGAGAGATGAAAAAGGCAGAGGGAAAGAAGATAGAAAACAATTTCTGTCTTCTAGAATGGCAGGTTATAACTCTTCCAGTACTCGGCAAACCACAGACACCAAAGGAAAGGTAAAGATGATTCAAGGATGTGCAAATGCCTGAAGGTACTATTCATGTAGGAAAGTGCAGGGATTAAAATGGCACTAAGGAAAACAACACCATGAAAAATGAGGCAACAGGGAGTGTAGCATCTCTACATTATCACAATGTTATCACAAAGAGCTAATATGTATTTTAAAGTGCAAAAAAAATCTCTTACTATTGCTAATATTTCATATAATAAGGAATAATCATCTAATAGTCTCATCTAATCTAGTATAGATTGTTGTAGCAGAAAAATTTGAAAATATAGTGGTGAAAAATAAAAGCAAAGAAGATGGGAAATCTAAGGCTGTACCATATTTTGATCACATTTTATAGAGCTACTTATTTATAAAAACATGTAGAAGTATTTCAAATTTGCACATTTCACACAACTTTTTCATCAAAAAGACCTTGGCAGCAAATGTGAAATGTAAAATAATTAAATCAAATCTCACAGGAGGCCAGCAAATTAAATAAATGGTAGTGACAATACCACTTAAAGTTAAGAGCGCAATGAACTTGCCAAGTACAATTTTACTTTTATCAATCCAGCTATGAAATCTAGTGTAGAATATTCGACTGGCAGGTCAGCTCTGGAATCAGATTGGAATCTTGGAACTTGCCAGTAGAAGTCAAGTTAGACACATACCTCTTTTGTGTTGTTCCTTCTGGTACTACCTGGGCATTGAAGTCATTCTCAGCACAAACTAGATGGGGTCAAAGTAACTTTTTGGAGAACACTTACAGCTATTCCTCACCTTCCATGAGTGGGCTATACAATTGTTTCCTATGTCATTAACAGGATAATTATCTAAATGTTTTAGCTGCTCTGTCCACAAGGCAAAAATCAAAGCACAAGCTGCTGTTGATATTTCCAAGGCTACAGTTACTCTTGTCAAAAATTTGTTCAGGAGTTCTTTTGCTGACCATAGTCAGAATAGGACACTGATGCCATATGCACACCCCTTGCTCTCCTGGAAATGATAAAAGGACAATGTTTTACTTAGACTCTGCTCTTTATCCATTGAAGCGACATCCTGCAGAATTTCCATAACACAGAGCTTTCAATTCTGGTGCTTTACCATTCATGTGCCTGACTCTCATAGGCCGAGAAATATAATCTACTCTTTGTCACAATTTTAACTGTAATCTTTCTTCTCAATGCCTGCTGCTCTTCCTCAGCAGACAGGGTAATGTTTAAACAAAATTATGTCACAATAATAATTTTTTACAAATATAACTTCTTTCTTTCAGTACCAAGT
This sequence comes from Cephalopterus ornatus, assembly GCA_013396775.1. Lineage (NCBI taxonomy): Eukaryota > Metazoa > Chordata > Aves > Passeriformes > Cotingidae > Cephalopterus > Cephalopterus ornatus. The sequence continues at coordinate 1,054,590 of VZRE01006650.1, forward strand.
GAGATGATTCTAGTTTAGTAGCCATTTGGTGAAGCAGCAGTTAGATTGCCATGCAGCTCAACTCATTCCATTTCCTATTTTTCTGTTACCTTGTGGCTCAAGTGATATGACTTTAAATAAGTGACTTTCCTGTGTGTCCTGATACAATTTAATCATTAGGGAATAAAACCAACCCTCTAAGCCCATCTAAAGCCATCTGTAATTTGAAAATGAATTCTACTGAGGACCTAAAAATCATTATTTTTTTTCCCTCTTGACTAGCTGGCACGATTGATGCATTAAACAAACTCCTTACCTAGAGACCAGAGTTTATCTTGTCCAGAACTTCTTTAACACTGAAAAACTGCACCATATTATGTTTTGTACAACCAGTTGTATCTGTTAACACCAACAATAAGAGCAATTCCAATACTGAAAGGCAGTAAGGGCTTAATCAGTATATTTCCTACCAACCCTGCAAAGCAATTTAGATGATTCAGACAACAAAGCATTTCACCATTGCTGAAACCAGTGCTATTGCATTGGCTGCACAAACTCTGCAAGAAAATTTGGCAGAGAGTTTGCTTTAAACATCCTCTGGAAGGTGACAAGGTTATTGGGTGCTTATTTCAATTTTTCCATTTATTTCTTGCAATTATAGAAAATGATGCTACACACACCATCACATAGCATATCTGGTTCAATTCTTTGTCTGAAACTCTTTAGTAGCAGTTTTCATTAGCCAAAAGTACTTTAATAAGACTGGGGTATATTTTATTTCTAGGAAGAAATGGCTCTCAAATGTCAGGTGAGCTTTTCTCTCTATAGGGCACCTTCATTTTAAATGAAGTTAACTGTGGAAAATCAATGAGGTTCCCTCTTTGGCCCTTTCATCTTGTTCACAAATATTTAGGTGTAACCTGGAAGGCACATGATGTCAGTGTTTTTCTACCTATGGGTCCTTCTACTGCTATTTGAAAAATGGGGCTGGGGGAAGTACATCCAGTAATAAAATAAGAAAGAACAAAGAGAAGAAATTGCTACCTGATGTCTCCTTTTATATACTGGCACTGTATTTTTCCTTCAAGCAGTGAACTAAATACTACAATTTTCAAGTAAACCTGTATACAGTTGTTTACAGCATAATAGTGTAATATGCAGTGTCAGCTCTGCAGCTCAGCTCTGACCTTTCTCCACTGCAGTCAAGACATGAAGGTGAAGACCATCTTTAATATTTATTCCTATTAATAAGCATTAAAGATGCTGGTCTTTTTCTGGAATGGATAAAAACGGAAGGGTACCTTTCTTGGATTCAGTGGTTTATGCTTCACTTCACAGATTATCTGGAGATTAATCTAGAGATTATAAATCTGGTTGGCAAAAAACAAGGATGCACTTGCAAATGTTCGCGAGATCACTTCACTCTTTTTATAGGAATGGTTGATAAGATGTAAATATTTTCTTGAAACAGCCTGGTATTTAGGGATTTTTTTCAATTACTCAAAAAATTTTTGTGGGGCCTACATCTATTCCCACTATAATTCTTTATTATCCAGACCTCTCACTCACAAGTGCAATATATAACAAAATGGTATAATTAAGAAAAAGAAGAAAGCTTATCTAAAGGCACCATCAAATAAAAAACCAAGTAGAACAAGTTTCATTCTTACTGCTGTGACTGTAATGAGACAGAATTAAGTATGTCTTTTAGACCAGCATAAACTTTAATCTTATATCTACTCGTGGCTGTTATGAATGTTTGAAACACACAAAACACCCAATTGCTGGCCCTGTTCTTCTGCATTCTTTGAAGATCAACACATTTTGAAGTGGTCTAGAAGCATCAAGCACTGCCGTTACTCAAAGACTACACGGTAAGACAACTAAATCAATAATACGAAAATTTATTTAAATATCACTTGTTTTCATTTACATAACAACCTGTCCAAGATATGAAATTAAAATATAAAATGTCTTTAAAATATGTTTTGTATTAAAGTAAAAAATATAAAAACAAAAGTGATTTGAATATTTACCCTGTCCTGCAAAGGCCTCTTGTTCTGGGTGTCTATTTTTCATCCAAGAAGAAACCATGAAAATGTGGCAACTTGATCTTAAGGAAAATAATGTGTTCTCGCATTCTTCCTTTTAATATAATTTGAATTTTCACAGCATAAAAACATAACCAGCAGTTAAATACCAACTCTTCCTGGGATTTTGTAACACTGTAAATATTCTGGTAACAATTTGTTAACAGGAAGCTAATTAATGTTTGAGTAAATAACATTTTTAAAACATCTACTCAGGTAAATATCTTGATTTCTCTTCCATAAACTAGCTGCTATTCTCAGACTCCTGCTGACATCAGTGTTAACTGAGTATGCCTGGCACTTCACAGCAAGATCTCCAACAGCACCGGTTGTTAGTGGCCCTGGCAACAAATTCTCCTTGCTTGAAATGCTCTTCTTTGAGGAAGACCAGGGTAAGATTTTGCCAAAGTCATTTCTTCAAGGGTGCAAGTGGTGCAGGGACTCCAGACTGGTCTGACCTGGCCCTGACTTCTCAGGAGCAGACATATTAACAGAATTTTCACTGCTGTTGTGAGTAGTTAGTAATTCATTAACAACCCATCTGGAGGTTTTTTTAATTATTATTATTGTTGTAGGCTTCCTTACTGTGTAAGTAAAAATTAAATTAGTTATTCATGGAATTGCACCTCTATTTTCCAACTCAGCATTTTTCTGTTTGCATCCTGGTCTGCCTTGTTCTCTTTGCAACAGTATTCATCTTGTATTTGTCTCTCTTTCTTCTCAGTTAGGCATTTAAATGAGGAGAGGGTATTTGTTTTTAATATAAGGTAAATAAATTAAACATGTGGTGGCTTTGTTTTTGACAGCAAGCAGCCATAAACCTCAACTATGATATACTAAAGTTGAAAAATCTATCTAGTCATGTCAGTGGAAAAACCCCATAGATTTCAAGAGAGGTAGGACATCACTCAGGCAGCTGTATCTTATATCACAAGTAATTCTATGAATTCCTGTAGTTATTTTTGTTGGACTCACTTCCCTGATTTAACTCCACTGGTGTGATCATATAATGAAACAAAGTGGGGAGCTGCATCTCTTTGCCTTTCATGAAAAATGTGACATTTTGAAAGTAATATACCATGCCCTTAAAAGCTGTATTCTTCTTAATTCTACGTACATAAGCCAGGTAGGTCTTAAAACTAGTTTTATTACTGGAATTATTTTACCAAAAATAGATTATTATAAAAACTTGACATTTGTCAATGCAGGGAGCAAAGAACTGCGCACTTGCAATATGGGTTTAAAGTGTTGAAATTATTTGAAAATGTTTCTTTGATAAGTTTCTGTTTACTTTCTTACTTATTGATCATGGATGGCTACTTTCTATTTTCTGTTACAAGAGAACGTTAGTGCATGTGTTTTTAATCTTGCACAGCACTTAGGATAAAAGATATAGGAAACAAAGTTCCTTTAAAACAAATTAATAAAATAATGTTTCTATTTCACCTTTGGTTCCTGTAGATGAAAAAATGGTTTGTGCATATTATTATCAAAAGTAATTGAAATCACGAGACAAAGTGAAAGGGAATATCTACAGCTCAGGGATATCTACAGGGAGATTCCTCTCTGACCCGTGCAAAATCCTGACATTCTCAGTGAGACTCCTGTCAGACTATAAAGTGAATAATCTTTTTGTGAGAGGAAGGAAAATAAAATCTTATCTGGAATATTATCTATAATGCTGATCATGACCTTTGTTTAAAAAGTTGAATTCCAGCTGGAAAAGTGTCAGAAAGGGCATTAGACTGAGAAGGTGCATGGAGAGATTGAATGAGGATAATAAAAAACTCGTGTCATTCACTTTAGCAAAACGAAGGCTGAGAGGAAGCTGATGGCTCTCTCTAAATATTAGAGGGGAGGTAAGCATCAGAGAGGAAACAGCATTCTTTAAGGTAATGAACAGTATTGCCATAAGAGCAAAAGCAAGCAAACAGAACATGAATAAATTCAAGCCAAAAATTAGAAAAGGGCTTTTCAATAATCAACGTAGTGAGGGAGCCACTTCCAATGATGCCTTATCCATGCTTTCTACCCTATTCATAGGTACACATAACCAGGAATTAGTTTGTTAGTTGGACAAGGCTCTGCACAAATGATGTAGGCTAAATCAAAGGGCTCAGCAACATTTTATATAGACCAACTCCTAGACCTTCTTGCAATGCAAGTTGCAAAACTTTCAGGCGATGCTAGGGTTTCACTAGATCAAACTTTTCATTCCCACCCCATCCTAGAGCTCCCATTCCTCCTTGTCCTTGCTCCTGGTTAGCAGATATTTCCACCCCCCTGGCAGCAGTCCTATTGCCAGCTGCCATAATCAACAGCTATAATAATCTCCTCTGGCTCCCTCCAGGAGCATTCAAATGCCTTCTCCACACACATCCTGGCACTCTCAACTCAGTAAAGCTGCAGAGAGACAGCAAATCTACTCTTTACAGAAAGTCAAGTAAGAGCAAGCAGAGTGCACAGGCTCCATCCTCACACAGCACCTTGCCAGCTGAGAACCACGGCTTGACAGACTTGTTTGCACTCAGAAGGGTTTATCATCATAGCCCTGCTGAAGGATCATTCCAGTTTAATTACAACTTCAACCTGAAAAATTCTGTCTAAAAGAATCTGAAAAAGCAGGAAGTTCTTTTTGGATTTGGGGGGGTTTAAAGCAGTATAAGTAGCAAGTCTTTCACAGATAAAGATCACTAAGCAAATCTACTTTCATTTATGAAAAACTGCCTCTCCTTTAGCTTAATACGTTTCTATGCATTTCTTTCTGCGTAAAGCTGGATTATAACTTTCTTTGGCCATTCTGCCTCTGTTGATGGCCATTACTGTTGCTGGTCTGTAATGAAAATCCGCAAATATAGTCTGTAAAGTCTGTAAACACATCAGAAGAAAATACGGCAAAAGGTTGAGTGTATGCAATTAGGAGTCATTGGATAATATTAGAAAAAGGTATAGATACTGTGTTTACCAGAGGAAAAACAGTGACACTGAAATCTGTCAGTCCATCAGGTCTCCCAAAAGATGCTACGAAAATTCCATCTCTGCAAATTTGAAACTGAACTTTTATGCAGTAAAAATTGCTATTTTGGAAGGAAATTGGCAAACTCACTACAGTACATCTTCGCTCATAAACAGACTAAGGCTAGCTGTTCTCCTGCAAAAAATACAGATTTATAACCAAAAGCACCACTCCATACAAGGATGAACTCAGAATCTTTTGAAAAGGGACATCTACAAGGAGAAAGAGTAGGAGACACCATTCTCTTACACAGAATGTATTGGTGTTTGCAAGGCCTTTCTTAAGATATGGGGAACTAATATAAGATACTAGGTATGTGAATTGTATATATTTCCAATACTTCAGATGCGTGTCCTAACTAACCCTCTGCTCTTTCCCTCCCAATCCTTTGATAAACAATGAAAATTAAGTGTTGCAATTTGTTTCAATTAAATACTGATTGACTTGTAGCTCAATGTTTTTCCTTTCTAACAAAGTTTGCACTTCCCAGCTGTACAGACATTTTCTTTACAGTGTTATATCAGGACGGTTTAGATTATTAATCACTGATTACCTTCTTCCCTCATCTCCTGCTACTAAAAAAAGACTTGCATCTTAAATGTTAATTATGCATTTGCAGGCAGTCTAAATGACTCAGGGGACTGAAATCTGACTCAAGCTTTTCATCAGCAGGTCATCAGTTCAAACCTGACTCAGATCAGCAGTGGCTGGAAGCTTCTACAATTCAACAGCTGTTTAGATGACCTATATGAAAGAATATATTATATTCACTTTGGGAGGAAAAGACTCCACATCTTAAAAGTCATACTTAGAAGTGACATTAATTGGGATCCATGCTATTAGACGCTGAGAGGACATCAGGTCTGGAAACTGAACTGTCCCGTCTCTGCCATCTCCTCCACACTGAGAATGGAAAACCTTGAAAGCAATGAAAAAAATCGCTTTTTGTTCCATCTTCACGGCATTTCCTATTCTTATAGAGAAAGAGTCCTGAGTCAACTGTGTACAAATGTTTAGTTTCAAGATTGGAGACCAGCAAAGTAACAGGCCTCAGACAATCATTCTGTGTTTGATAAGTGCCTTTTTGTGTGCAGACTATAGGCACTAAGAGATCACCCTTATGAGACTTCTCCAGAAAAAAAAATACAGAGATACATCCAACTCAACACACTGAAGTTCTTCATCAGGTGATATCAACACTTGAATTTCCCCTATTAATAGGCTTTCTAGAACTTAGATTATAAATCTGTACATTTGTTTTAACTACCGCAGTATAACATATACAGAGATGTCAGAACACAAAAGTACTGGAAACCTTTTCTTGGTCTAATGTCAAAATTCCAACACTTCTGTGGATAAAAAAAGTTACATTACAATCCAGACATTGTTTTCCCAGTCCTAATAACAGCATGCTGCATTCTTTTGTATTTGAAATTGGGGCCTTGAGCAGTGTGAAGATCCAAAGCACAAATCTTATGGATTTCCTCCACTCCCTGGGGACAGGGAAGCTTTTCACTGGTCTACAAAAGGAAGAGCTCACACCCCCATGAACTGCAGAGGCAGCCAAGGAGAGGAGATAGCTGGTAAAGCAGAAAAGCTTTTCACTCTGCTTTATCAATTCTCAGCTTGACTGAGACTCCTCTAACGTCTGCAGAGACCAGAGCAACCGTAAGTTCAGAATAAAGTCAATAATTTCTTCAAGTTCTCACCCTGGTTTGTATAGATCTTGTTACAAGAACTTACATCAGAAACTCTGAGGATCTGCATTTATGACTCGGCCTCTGCAAATCACTGTTATAAGTACAGTCTAATGCACAATATTCAGTCCTGTTGCCTATGCACTGTTTCTAGGCAGAAGGAAGTGGCTGATGTGATGTGTGTATGGATCCCTGGGGTTAAGGTAAATACAAGATTTCTATGTAGAATCCCATAATCAGAAGTATAACCCCAGCATGCAACAAAATATGCATTTGCAGCCTCTCTAACTTGGCATATGGGACTGTGAAGTTTTGTGAAATAGTTCTTAGAGTATTTAGACAAGAACACAGTCCAAACAACTACACTTTTTGCTTTGAAGCTGTTGTTAGGTTTTATGTTTTCAAAATAGCAAATGTGCATAGCCTGCTATAAGGATTACTATCAACAAAATTACTTTTAATTCACCATCAGTTGAGATGCATCCTTAATTCTTCTACTGCAAACTATTAACAATACTGAAACAATAGCTAATAAAATCAGGTTTGCTGAAAACATACTGAAGAGAGTATTGTGCACATCAGTCCTTAAAAATCTGAAGTGGCCCATTAAATGACCCACAAAATTCAGTTTTGTAATGAAAAAAATCTCCCAGTAATTACTTAATGAATACAATTCTCCAAACTTTCTCACACTTCTACCTTGTGCGTGGACAAGTCAGATGCTAGAGGACATCCCTAATGAGTTCCTGTAGCTCTGACATGAAACCACTGCAGCTTCATATGAATAATTTTGCATTGTCACCTAGTCTTTCAACACAAAAACTACCTTTGTTTCTCTAAATCAATAAATCTGGAGCCTGGTGCCCAACTAAGTTTTGAAAACCAGGTTTTTCAGAATCTTTTAGGAAACAAGAGGAAATTAGGTCTTGGAGCTCAGCTACGTTCTTTGATGAGGCAATTACCTTCTAAAAAGTGGAAGCAAAACACATTAAACCAAACTGCTTCACCCTTTGTTATCAGAAGTAAATCACTAAAGATAGTGACAGTTAATCATTAGAGTTTTTGCTCTGTTTAATTTTCTTCTTTTCTGGGAGGCTGTCAGTGTGAGGTCACATACATCTAAATACACACAGATCTCCTCCACCTATAGCTTCCAGCCAGAGCCAGCTGGGGGAAGTGAATGAGAAACAGTCTTCAGCTTACAGGGCGGAACCGCAGGAAATCCTACTCAAGAAGCTGTTCAGTCACAAACACACTTCACAAAAGATGGATTTTGTACCCAGGTACAGCACAACTGTCTTCAGAGCAGGCCCAAGCAGTCATACTCTGCCTGCATAAAATGTTAAGGGCCAGATCCTTTGACACCTTGAAGATTCAGAAAAAGGGGGGTTACTTCCTCTGTTAGAAGCTGAAAAGATTTTCCTTCGTTAAATTCACAGTTTTAGTGTAGACGTTGAGATATAATGCAAAATATCATGGTAACAGATTATAAAAATGTTTACCGAATTTGTAATTAACTTCAGGGCTGGAACTTTTGTTGTTGTTTGTCTTAAATCTAGCAAACGTCAGCTGGCAAAAAAATTGCATGCCTTAGAGCTTCTTCAGAGAAAAGCTGTTCAAGGTTTGATATTTTTAAGCTCTGCAAGGCTCTCAGCTATTAGCAACAAAAATAACAGGAGCCAAAAAGTATCTTTCTATCACTGTCATAAGTTAAAAATTGAAGTATTTGGGTTGGTTAGTAAGAGGATTTACAGCCTAGCAATTAAGAAAAACTATCCAATATTGTGATATGTGGAACATAAATAGAATTTAGCTGCTTCATGAAAACTAAATTTAATGTGGAAACACTCCGTGTGAAAGCTTGCTTTAACACTTGTTCTAAGAGTCCCCGTATAAGCCTGACATTGAGATAGAAAGAGAAGCAGCACTGCAGAGGAAAATAGAGCTTTATGTGCTATTTTAAACAGAATAGGACCTGATTCTTCAGTGTGTTTTTTAAATCAGTAGTATTGACACCATTTGTCCCTTGACACAGGATTGAGGCCAGATCTTCTACCTGAACTTCTATATATTTGGTTTCATAGACTGCTCTCAGTTTTATTCATTTTTTCCACCTGCTTTCCACCCTGTATCAAAGTAATCTTGCATCTCAAATCAATAATCTTGCTTCTAATTTAAATCCTTTTTGATACATTCTTCAAAACTGTTTGTTCTTCACAAATCTGTAATGCCTTTGTATGACACAAACCCTAGTAATTTTTGACAAACTGTCAGAAATAAACTATGTTCCCAATGTTTGATCCTTCCCAGCTTTGATCTCCCCAGCAGCTCCTTTTATGCTGACAATGTACCTGTGCAGAAGAATTAACAATGAAAATACTTAATACTATCTCATTGTTAACAAAATTTAACATTATAAAAAAATAAGTGAATGGTAACAGATATTGAACAGCAGAAGCTATAATAACCAACACTGTAGTGATACCTGTACAATCTCCTTTTCCCAATAGAATCTATCTAGGCAGCAAAGAAAGGATCTCACTCAGCTGCACCAGAAGCAAATGCACAGAGATTGGTCAAATATCAGATGTAACTGGAAGGTTTTTTCTGTATTCCCCTCTGCTTTCATTTCCCATACTGCAAGCTCTTTCATGTAGAAACTGGATATTACTATACCCACAGCACAGTTTGCTGTCCCTTAGAATCATTACCTTGATTTGCACACGTTTGCATTTATTCACATTTTAGCAGTGTGTATAAATTACTGACGGGAAGAAAAGACTGTGAAAGATCAGAGGCAACTGGCATAGAGAAAATTCCACTTCAAAAACACCTCTTTTGTTTTTTTGCTATGAATACTGACAAAACCTGAAAAAAATTGTCCAGATTGGTTGTGGATTCTCCATTATTGGAGCAATTCAAAACTCAGCTGGACACACCCCTAAGCAAACTGCTTTGAGCAGGAGGGGTTGGATCTCCTGAGACCCCTTCCAACTCAACTGCTCTACAGTTCTCCTGGTTTGTGTTCATATATTTCTAGGAATAAGTTTGTTATACAGCAATTGCCGTGATTATAAGAACTTGACATAGATTTAACTAATATAATAACAGCCTTAGAGAACACAAAGAGTATTGGGAGAACTCACTTGACATTATGAAGTGTGTTAGTTAAGCTAATGTTTCTTTAAATGCCACTTTGGTTATCTCACAGAATATAGCTATATTCTAAAAAAGAAATGCAAAAGAAACATATATTCTGTATTCAGATATCAGATTAGTTTATCAGTCACAAATCACTTCTTATATTTCCTAAGTAGCGAAAATACAGCTCTTGACTTGAGCAATAATACAGTAAGAATTTGCTCCTTGCTGGTTTAAGCGAAACAGTTCTCAGCAACTACAATAAACTGATCCTGAAACTTTAAGTATGTCTACACAGTTTTGGCACAGGTTTTATCCAGGTAGAAGATGTCATTCAGATTAGCTACTCTACTGACACAATGGCAAAACAATAAGAAATACATTCTGAAGTAAAAAAATAATCAGGAAGTTAACCCCTTGGATTTGTCCGAAGAACCCCGTTCTTTGTTAATGGGTTTAAACACACCCTGAAAAATGCATTCTGTAAATAACATAACCTTACAGCAATGGACAATGCAAACCTCCAGGGGAAAAAAAAAATAAATTCCAAGACTGACTGTTCCCACATTTTCCCACATGATGGAAACATATCATCACATTATAAATGCACCAATTACTCCATTTTAACTGAGGTGCTCGGAATTTGATCCTGAAGACCACACACTCTCACTGCCACTCTTAGGACGAGAACACTAAGTCTATGAACTTGAAACACTTTCATGACATAGTGAAACTTAACATCCTATTTTTCATAGTCTTAAGCCATTGTTTGTTCGTTAAGACTGTAGTCATCACATTACAATACCAGGAGCTTGTCAGTGCCACTGAATTATCACACAGAACCTGCCAGTGCTCTTTCCTTACTACACTTGGATAGAAGCCAGTCTGGCACGGCAGGACCAACGCCTTCCCCTGCAACAGGGAGGGTCTGGAGTACCAACACTGCCTGCACTGGTGTCCCATCCTGAATATCACCCAAGGGTAACAAGTACCTTGATTGTAGTTAACTTGTTGACTCAGGTGGGTCTGGATGTAATAAATCAAATCAGGAAGAGACTAGTTACTAATATAAGAGACTTGTCTGTAATCAACTTAACAAAAATCATTAGCAGCTTCTATGCGTAAACAAAGTATTTAATTTTCATATCATGAGGCACTGAAAACTAAGACCTGGGAATACTTGTTATGAACTTTACCCAAACCTTCAGTATTTTTATTTTTTTTAATTTTACTCAAATATCTCACATTGTACCTTTCAGAAGATCTGAGATACACTAGTCTCTTCAGTATGCCTATTATTTATCCAGCCAATCCAAAAGTGCCAGTATACAGCCTGGAAGATCTAAATTTCCTTTCCATTCAAGTCCACTGAAAATCAAAGAAATTTCATTAAAATATTAGTCATTCACTTAGAACACTGGGATGAGTTCCTGACTGGGAACAAAGCTAGCAGATGTTTCTGTTTCTGCCACTGCCAACTTTGATAGAATCCCTTGGGCTACAACTAATACACTTTAATCTTCTACCTACATATATAGCATAGAGCCCATACTGTTAAATGCTTTTTTGTGACCATGTTTAAGTTTTGCAACCATCTTTCTTATCTAAAGTCTGCTTTTGCTTTTGATGTTGCTGTTGCAGGTGTTTGCTGTTAATCTCAACACTGTTCTACACATTAATGGGCCTCTTGCTTATGCAACATTTGTTCTGACTCGAAGAGGTGATTTTTAGGGGAAAACAGTAAGAGGAAGAACAGCAACAACAGTCAATTGTTGCAGATATTTCTCTCTAGGCAAGACCGCCTACTTAGGGCAAGAAGATCTTGATTCCAGATTGTTGCACATTTGATTTTGTATATCACTGGAATATATTTTTGTGTACCTAAATTGCATTAACTAATATTTTCCTCAAAGTCTACTGAAAAAGAAATTCTAGAGACAATAATCTGAAAACATTAAAGTATGTTGATTGGCTTTTGGAACTCTTTGGCTATATTCAGACTATTTGGTGCTGGAGACTACTAGTGTCTGCCTGTGAGATTGCTTTCTGACAAACATTCTCTCTGAACTGCAAAGCATTCTTGCCTTCTCTCCCATCTCTTTTCTCCAGATTGACCTAAAATCCATAGAAGGCGACAAGAAAAAGTTTTTCACAGAACACAGTGCTAATAGAGCAGGCTGATAAACTTTGATCATCCATTTAAATGGAGCACCAAGGAACAAAGATATGGCTACTTCTCAAGACAAAGCAATTTTTCAAGAGTGAATTCCAAGCAGGTGGTAACTAAGCAACAGCTCACCTGTGCAGGGACTTTGATCACTTGACAAAGCAGATCAGAGCAACACAAGGGAAAGAGGACTAGATAATACCAGAAAAAAGAGCCTATCAGAGAGAAAGATGGAAAATAGAGATGCTGCAAAAAGTAATCTGATGATTTGGAGAAGAGAACAGATGAAGAAAGAGGCTCATGAACATTTTACTAACTGTGTTTTGTACTTTCAACAGCTTCTTTTGCTTCAGTACCTCTAATGCTTCACCCAGTAGGGACAGAAATACTTGGGGGAGTAAAGAATAGTGCCTCTTCCTACCTTCAGCCTTGAAAGACAACAATTTTTTGCCCTTGGCCCCTGGGGTACCTCTGTGGAAAGAGACCTTGGCCAGTGAGGAAGCAAAGGATGGACACACAGAACTTCAAAGGAGTTGCAGGGACAAATGGCAGCAAAGCTGGGGAGAAAGCGGATGAAGCCTAGGGTGAAGTGACTAGGGACACTTACTGAGATTACAGGTGTGGAGCTGACTCAGCGAGAAAGAAAAATAATATTAGGAAATTAGATGTAGAAATTAATTAATAGATAGGAGACAAAAGGTATATTGTAAAAATTTATGGTAGTCTGTCAAAAACACTGGAGACAGGCAATAAAGAACAAACAGATGGCAGGGGAAAAGAACAACATAATCATTTCAAATACCTTATGATTCCATTGATTATAAAGTTCAATTTTACCTCTTGAGGCTGGCAGTAATATATCTCATTATTATTACTCCTCTCTCTGCATATTACAGAACTGTTCTGATGCTGTCTCCCATATGAATTAAAACTGCCTTTGCCTTCAAAGGGAGTTGAAAATTAGGCAGGAGGACAAGATTAGAGCCTGGATTTGTAAGCATTTATTTTTTGTTGGGATAACCTGGACTGGCCTCACAGACAGGAAATGAATGAGGTCAATAGTGAGACTGGTACTTCTTTTTGTGGGGAACCTTGGTATCTTTTCTAGCACTTAAAGTCGCTACACTCCTGAGGGAAAATAGAGAAGAACATTTTAATTAAAAATGAACATCCACAAAACTTTATAAGACATTTTTGCAGTTTCATTATTCTAGCTAAAGAAGAAAGATTCTAAAATATTATTAACATCCCTTAAAATATTTATTAAGAGAGACTCAAATTAGCTGTGTCACTCCAGCACTATTGTAATGATTCCATTTCTTTGGTATATCCAAAGTAAGGACTAAAATAATATTAGAATAACAGCCAGAGCACTGATGATGGAACTGAGTTTTACAGGTACTGATTAGGAGTTTATTTTCTTCAATAATTGCTAATTATTAAAGTACAGAGTTTCTCCTTATTAAGTGCAGAGTCCACTCAAGATCCTGGCAGTCCTGAGCTGCTTTTTCTATGCAAGAACAGCTGCAAATGACAATGACACAGCATAAAATGTCATATGTGTGGTGAGTACAATTAAAGATTTTCTCTCTGTATTTGTTTGAAGACTGACAGCTCAGCCAACAGGGCAGCCAAGTTTATGCAGCTTTCTGTAAGCTCATTGACAGTTTTCCCTGAGAAACTCTTCCTGGCTCTCTTCATCAGGTAAAATCCTGAACCTTTGTCAGGCAGCTCTTTCAAGAGCAAACAGAACGAGGAGTCCCACCATGAGCAGCTATGAAGTCTCATTAAAAAAAGTCTTTCACACTCTGTTGTCCTTGTTCTGTGTTATAATGATGGTTTACCATAAAGTGCAAAGAAATGTTATTCTAATGAACTGAGGAGAGCCACTGCTACACTGAGGCATGATTAATGAGCTGAAGTGGTTCATGAAGTCATTTTACATGTCTGGCTTGTGACCTTTGAATTTGAAGAATTGCAGGTAAAGTATAATAGGAGAAATTATTTGGTTAGCATACAATGTATTCACGATTTAACAAAGGCATTTAGAATGGGTTATGGTGCAGGAGAAAAGGCACTCCTTTTTCATCCTACTTGGATTCAAACACAACTGAGGGCCCAGTTCTGTGTCAGGAGCTCAACCATGGCTATGAGCACTTGCTCATAAGCCATGATCTGACAGAATTCCCTTCCTTTGGCAAGACCAGGGAAACTAGACAGCATACAACAGCTAAGTAAGGATCTGATCCTATCTGGACTGCCAGATGACACAGGAGAAAAATAAGAAAATTAGATTTTCTGTTTAGAAGATTAAACTCCATTGTTTAGATCATTTCAGAGGGCCCACGTCTTCTAGAGCTCCACCCTGCGTGCCAGTGACCTCCACTGTCAGAAGCAGCCAGCAGCCCCTTTCCCTCATGCAGGGTGGGGTTGTGGTCCGTAGAGGCTGTGGTCAAACTCCATACAGAAAGTGCTGGAATTGCTTCCACTTTGTCCAGACAAATTTCTGACTGTCCCAGTACCACAGAGTATCTGGAAACCATAACCCTCATAGGTCTACTCAAAGCCAGTAAGAGCACAAAACACTAAGCTTCTACTTGGCCGCTTTCATGTGTGTCACGTTGGCCCTGCTTTTGTGTGGCTGAACAGAGGAGGATGTAGGGTTCAGGAGCCTTTGTTAGTGCTCCAGAAATCCACCTGCCTGCCAATTCCTTCTTATGGCCCTGCTTCTCAGCATGTGGGATGTACCTACCAGCTATCTAAAGCATAATGAGGTACAAGCTATGCCCTGTTGAGGCTCCAAAGTTCCTGATCAACTGAGCAAGGTGCCAGCTGGTGCCAGGAACACACCTTCCCTCACAGCAGAATGACAGGCCCACCCACTTGTGCAGAGGAGACCTACAGTACTATTTACTGTACAATTTTGAACATACAGGAAATGAACAAAGCTGATAGCAGGCAGGACATGAAGGATACAGTGAGAAGGGATTGATTAGCTACTTTGTTCAGACTGTAATGACCAAAACGACAAATGATCAAAGGAGCAAGGGACACTTCATGTGGCACTGCAAGAATTCAGCTGTTCTCTCATACACTGCTGCTTCCAACGTGAGGTAAAAAGGAAATTGTACCTGTTCTGGTATCAGCAAGAAGGAAGGAGAGGACAGAGCTAAAAATACTGTTAACCTAGTTTGAAAGTAAAATACTGCCCTAAGACTGTTCATGGAGAGGAACTATGTGCCTTTGTTAGTGTTTTCTGACTCTAATGCATTTTCACTCATAAATAAGAGAGAAAAGTTAACTGGACCTCAACCCTGAGAACTCAGCTGAGAATTATTCCTCTACCCCTGCCATCTTCTGGTTAAGAGATCCCTTTGCTCCTAGACTGTGTGAGCTTGCATTGTACAGAATGGTTTTGGCATGGAGTGAAAGATATTTAACACATTTCTGTCTCAAATACAGAGAAGGTAGTTAAATAACAGGAAGAGACAGGATTAAAGAAAGTTTCTCTGTACTTTTTGGACTTTCGCTCAGAATAGACTTTTACAATGATATTAGCTTGTATTTTCTTTCACATCTTCTCTTGTTGTGTGCAAATGGACAGACAAGAGGAAACCCTATTTTTTCCCCTTTCCATGAAGAAATAGTGAAAAATCCTGGCAATCAAACTCCCTTTAAAGTGTTCCATCTATTTTTGCTAAACTTTGGATTATAGAGCTTCTTTTGAACTACTGATCACATTATTGATACAGTATCACAGAAACCTTAAAATGACATAAGATTACCACCATTAGAAGAAGCACTTGCTGTCCCCTCCCTCTCTCTGGCCTCAACCTCAACTCTCTTTCCTTCTTTTGTGATGAAGTATTTGCAAAGTTAGATGGTGAACCAGATCAGCAAACCTAACTGCATCAAAACTAATTCAGTCCTATTTTGCCAGGATAATTTCAAGCCAATTTGCCCCCCTCTGTTGTCCATTCCTGTGCCATTATAAGCATGTGAAGGAGGATAGGAATGAGCTGCTGGGGTCAGGGCAGGTTGAGCACACTTACTGAAGAAGAGGAGTTGGCTTAAACTGACCCAAAGTGATGGCTGACCCATGACCTCTGACACAGCTGTAGGCACACCAGTTATTCCAGCATCAACCCAATAAATTATTCCATTATAAATTCTAACAAGAGCAGCATCCTCACACAGAAAACTTCAATTTTTTGATACTTTTGTATTTCCCCGATGAGGGGAGTGAGAGAAAAACTTCTTCAACAGTCACCACTGGGAAGTATTTTCAACACATGAAGTGCAGCTGCACACATGCTTTAAAGCCACTGACAGTGCCAGAGAACCTGGGCTGGGCTGTGACAAGAAGTAAAAACATACTTGTTTCCTAGAGAGCCCCTGTATAGTTGCCAGGCTGTCTCTCAGCAGACTGAACAGTGATACAGTACAGGGAGGCAACATGATTAGCCCAAGGTGCCAGTATGACAGCTGTAAATTTTAAGAATTCACTTGTGGGACACTACACCAGGGATTTTTTTTTCTTTCCATGATACAGAATAGTATAGTTTAAATTGTCTAATGAGAGCAGCAGAAGAGCTAAGTGGGATTTGATATTTTGCCTAATGAGGTGTGCAGAAAATTGCTAATGGATTTAATCTCCATAAATTTCTTCTAGCATACATATTCCCATGCACCCACACACATTCACTCTAAAACTCAATTGCTAATGATGAATTCCATTTATTCCCACATCAGAATTAAGAATATTTAATGAATTGTAATGTATAGTTAATTATCACATTCATAACTTAGACCTTGTTTATACTGAGACTGGGTGGGGGAAAAGAGGTAGCTCCGCGTTACAGCTACACCAAAGAAGTTAGTGTGGCAAGCACAGTGTAAATGCAGGCACCTGAAGACGAAGTTTGCAACAATGGCATAAACTCTGCTGAGTAGCCACGGTTTGTACTTCCAAGGAAAGATGAATTTTCTAGAGGTGTAAAGCACCTTTAAGAGACAATACCTTTTCCTCCAGAACTACACAGAAACATAATCGGAGCTGGGCACTGACACACCATTAGTAAATCTGGAAAAAATATGTAAGCAATTCATTGATTAGCAAGAAGGGGTCATTCTATTGCCAATTCGCTGAATTTTCCAGAGAATGGAGGGAAAGTAAGAAGCAAGAAATACTTTCCTCAGCAAAGGAAGTGCATGCAACACACAAAACAGCATTACATGAATTTGTTTTTTCTAGGGTGAAAAAAGGAAAAGGACCATACCAGAAGTGCAGTTCAGCTGTATGAGCACAAACCTATTCTTGGAATGGCATGAAACTGTACATTTTTCTCTCAAGTCTCCCAAGTCTCTTCCCAGTGGCAATAATAATGATTTTTGAACTACAGCAAATCCTCCTGCATTATGCAATTTCCCCATCATTCCAGTCAGTAAACATCTCTCTTTTGTTTCCCTTCACAGTCTGAGTGCTTTCAAAACACGACTAACCCCTTTACTATTGCATTACTATATGCATAAAAGTAAATATTTCATTTCACCTTGATTGTGTTGCCAAGAGGTTTGCCATTAATTAAAGCAACACTGGGTTTTGAAACTGTCTGTTTCTATGAGTAAAGGAGTTGTGAACGAAGCAGTTTAAGATGTGGGCAGCTTTAGGGAAGTTACCTTAGGGAAGAATGTCCATGGCGGTAGGGTGGAACTAGATAATCTTTAAGGTCCCTTCCAAGCCAAGCCATTCCATGGTTCTATGAATCTGGCCCATTCTTGAACAGTTGAATCCTAATGTGAGCCTGTAACTCCTTTTTATCTTCATTGAAAATCACTTTTTCATTTTGATGGTAGTCACCAAGCACATCCAATACAAAATAACTAGGAAGGCATCTCCGGATTTTTGTTGAACCATATGGCCTTTGAAAGGTGAGAAGGAAGAAGAGAGAAAATAAATTAAAAAAAGTGTGCATCAGTGAGCTGGGACAGGTTTCAGCAAGGTCTACCACAGTACTACCTCTGGATATCCTCACGGGGCTGAGCCATAGAAAACACAAGTACAACAGAGAAGAGACAGGTAGAAAATGGACAAAAACACAGCTAGAGATGCTTGAAACAGATGAATACAGCTACAGATTTCAGAATAAAACATTTTTGGACTTACTGAATGCAACCATTCAATAAAACTTACAAAGATTTGTAGTCATTAGCAACATGTCATCCCCAAATCTCTTTTAGAGCCTATTGCTACCTGCGTTCTGTCTTTTACCTCTTCTTCCCCATAAATTTATATATTAAATTTACTGAAATTTATTGTATAGCTTCCTTGTCAAGAAAAATACCCCAGAAATGCTTTATGATGACAAATAACTGCATTAAATATAATACCTTATCACATTTGTCCCTGAGGCGTGTTTCCTAAAAAAACTAGACTATTAGTATTCCCGTGATTCAACACTATGCAATATTTTTATTTACACTTAGCTTGTATAATCTAGTGTGCCTAAGAAAATTATTTTAGATAGCAACTATCACAATAAGAACAGATTCAAACAGTTGTATTCTGTGCCCAGAAACAATTACACCTCAGCTGACAATAAGAACTTCTTTCCTGAGCTACCTGTTATCTATTCAGGTGACTGAAGTAACAAGACCATCTGGCTACTTGCAGTAAAGGTTACAGTCATCACCTGTGCTGCCCCTGGTCTGTGCAGAGACGAGCATGGAAGTTTGATATTCCAGATATGTCAGGCTTGCAAAGCTGAACAGTTGCAGCCTCCTTACGCCACATGAGCAGGGGACAGTTTATTCCTGTCTTTAACCAGTACATTTCAGATCTCTAGTTACTTGAATGCCCTTCATCAATGAAGTTATTATATAATAAAGAAGGGGAAGAATTTCAAACGAAATATGAATTCAGAGTGACTCTGCAGACACTGTTATTTTGAAGGCATAAGTCACCTTGAAAGCTGGAGGCATGTGGAGATAAGAATTTCTTATTTTTACAGAACAATCTGCTATAGTCATGCTCTACTTTGAATACAAACACCCCAAATTCAGCCCAAATTCACCTCTATGTTTGCATTGTGGCAAGTGTCAGACAGCTCAAGGCAGATGAGGTTAACAGTACGTCCCTCACCATGGGCCCAACCAGACCAGGCGCACAACTACACCTCAGATGTCACCACCACTGACTGTATTTCACGTTCTTTCTGCAACATCACGTTTGACATTGGAGAAGCAGCCGTGGATCGTTCCTGCAATGGCTTTAGTACTGTCCATCACCAGGACAGACAGACAAGACCTGTGCCAACCTACAGACACACCATGGGCAGTACAGGGGGGAAAATGGGTCAGGGAGTACAGTGAGCTTTAATCCATTCCCATCTTGGCCACAAAGGGAAGTACGTTGAGTCAAGGCAATGCCTGAATGAAGGATCAGCCAGGCACTTTCTTGTTTGCTACTAGAGGTGACATGCACATTTAGAAAGTGGTAAGGAAAACAGGCTATGCTTCAAAGCCATGTTGGGAAGGCCTTCTTTGGGAGTTTAAGCTCCAGCAGTAAAACAAACTTGCTTGTTCAAAAGGCCTGCCAGTGTCAACTGAGTCCAGTCACACAGACAGCAATAATTACATTTACTTCATGTGCTTTCTGCCATTCATAGTGCAATAGCAGCACATGATGAGACTTGATGCTTATAGTGACCAGGCTTTTAAATAGGTACTTTCAGGTAGGGGACACTTCAAACATGAACTTTTGCTGTCCTCTGATGCTTCTTGAAACTTCTCCCTCACATAGTTCCAGATAGTAATCTACAAGCAACAATTCATTTTCTCATTCACAGACCCCCTCCTTGCTGATCCCCAAGCTCAGCCTTAATTTAAACCATGTTTTAAAATAAACTACAAGAAAATCCCTCAAAAACATGTGAAAAAAAAATTGCTCATTTGAATGAGCTGTGGGAAAATTCTTTTGGAATTAAGTTCTCTTATACCATGTTTCAGTATCAAACAGTGGAAAGAATTGAGCCTGCAAATGTTATCACTTTTATCCACAAACAAATCTGATTTAGATTACACTAGTGACAAAAATCATTAGTGTGTTTATATGCAACTTCAGTCCTTAGCATGAGAAGATTTTGCCTCAGTGGAGTTTCCATGTACATTCACAGCAGAGTCCTACAGACAGGTCTTAAAGTTCCAATGAAAAAAAATCTGGTATTCTTTTTTGCTCCTGGAACTTTAAAGAAACATTTTTCCCTTTCACATTGCAAGAAGTAGATCGGTAATTAATCTATTCATATTATTCCGTTATATTAAGAAACAAGCACTGCTTTGAAATTTTTGACAGCGGTTTACATACAGGGTATTTTGGGGAAGGTGATACAAACATATTAAATTAATTTATAATGATTCCTCAGACCATATTTCAAATGTAAAAGTACACGACAAATGATTTCTGGTTTCCATAGCCCAGTCCATTTTTAACAAATATTTACATGGGTTAATTTGGAATAAACCATATAGCAGTTTTGTCTCAGGTTGTAAAAACAATTCTTTTATAAGTGCTCTTACTTACACTGTCGTTTAAAAAGTATACAAACTGTTTATAAGGAGAAATTCTTAGAAATTATATTTGCTAATACTTTGTTCTATGTAATATTAATTTTTCTATACAATAAGCAGGTAATGCAGGTATGATAACAAATACATTCTAATTATGAACTACATTTGTGAGCCTGACAATTCCCACTGAAATCACCAGAATTAGATGACTACAGAAACTTAAAAACTCTGAATTCCAAATCATTAATTTTAACTAGTTAGAAAAGGGGCCAAGGCATAAGTGATATCTGGCTGAACAGATAGCGTGAAGAATTTTTTGAAATAGTATTTTATGTCCTCCTAATTTTATGTATTAAATGCCACTTCAGGAGGTTTGGGAGTTTAGCTGTACCAACTGGTTTTCATTGAATTAGAAGAGAATCCTCTCCTGGCAGCAGGAATGGAAATCAAAAGGAGTAGATGAGGAAATGCCTTACTTTTAATTCTTTGAGTAAGCTGCTATCGTGATAAATTATGGGGAAAAAAAACCCTGGAGCTGCATCTTTTTTCTTTTTTTCTTTTTTTTTTTTTTTTTTAACACCTAAGAACTTCAGAAAGAAGCCAACTAGGTCATAGCTCACCACAACACAGTATATCAGTGTTAGGTAATTTATATGTAAGTAGGTTAAGTGATTCCATATATTCAGCAGCTTCTCTACTGACCACGTACAACGATTTCCAGGTGCCTATACTGGAATAATTATATAGTTGCAACATTATTCAGATCCAGAATATCCAGAAAGGGTACACGGAAACACCTATTGCACTTCTCATGAATAAGCAAAGAGTTACATTTTGTAGTGTTTAAGACCAAATACCTGACCCAAAGAGTGACATAAGACTGGGGCATGGCCGGGAACATGACAGGCCAAGTACAGCAAACTTATTGGAAGTTTTTATTAAATTTCTACATTGGCCTATCAGTTATGTCACAGTAGGTTATGTCATTCAGATTTCATTGTATCACATCATGCCTGTCAAATTATAATGGTGCCTGACTGGCAAAAGACAATCCAGTATAAAATTGGATTGTATCTTACCTATTTGGGGATTTTGAAAAGCACAGCAGATTATATGTCCTTTAAAGTATTGCAACTTCCACTACGCACTTGTTGTCAACTTGCTGTTCAGCTGGAAAAAGAATATTCACAAGTGAATGCCACATGTCATCTAAATGTGCAATACATTGAGACAAGTCAGAATTATAAAGCCCAGGAAACAGATGAGCTGGCTAGCTGTGTTTATGAGAGTGACTGAATATCAAATGATGATTGAAATAAGATACTGTATGTTGCCAGCTTTACAACTCAAGCATTAAAGCAACAGGACAGGCATAACACGTTCCCTGGGACACACTGCATAGCCACTGAAGTCGTGGCATCACACACCTACATCTATACATTCTAACAGTACTGTTTCATATTTAGGTTATTAACAATTTAAAAAAAAGTGTCCTTACTTCATCATTTTATTTGTATGCATTAAACAGGAACACTGAGGTCCATGGGATCACTGCCTTATTGACTGAAATACTTTGGTCTTACTTTCAAGACAGTTAAGCCTTGTGTCCTTTCACACTGCTAAAATGAGAGCTTTCAGCATGACTCAGGTGGAATTTTAAAAACAAACAAACAAAAAAATTAAAAACTGTTTGTTGCTTTTGGCATTTTTTTTTTTAAAGCATGTTCTGTACAAGCTATCATTAAGAGTGACTGAAATCAACTTGTGAGCTCTTCTAATACTGGTGTGTGTCATGCTGTGCTGGAATCATCCAAACCACAAAAGATTTTCTGCTTCAAAATTTTTCACCATCAAAACGTCTAGGTTAGCCAGGTGGGCTTCTTGAGCAGCCCTGAACAGAGTTTACAAAAATCCAAAAATGGGAACTTCAGTATCACCCTCTGACTGGTGTTTTCTCAGCCTCGGGCCATTTGGATGCAGGGGTTGAGCCCTCGATGCTTCACATTGCTGTTACGGATGTTCTTTGTTTGGCTGCCTGTCCAATTCTCACACTCAGGCATGGACACACATTTTGTACGTCACTAAGTATGTCACCCAGGGTTCTCAAATAAAGTTCACCAGTGGTTTCTAGCAAAAAAGGTGAACTTATTCCAAACAGCAGCCACATCCTGGTGAAAAGTGCTGCTGTCTCTTAAGATCAGAAAGTAATTACTGTCTTTAAAATGAAAAACTTCTTAAAAAACACTAGAAGATAAAGCAACTAAGTGAAAACCTATGATGCAACATTTTAAAAGAATCCGATTAGCTCTTGTTCTTTTCTTATAAAGGTATAAAATATATAAAACAAAATAGGAATGTGATCCAGTCACTTCCTAACTTTGTGGAAGTAATTAAGTCATCTCATTTATTTTTATAAAGGATTACTTTTCCGTATTTTGCTTTACTTGTAGCTATTATACCATTATATAAGACAAACACATGCTTCCAAAATTATCTAATGGACACAGAGAACTAAGGTTTTTTAGAAAGGGCTTTTTCATGACATTGCCACATCTCCCTTGGAAAACAGGAAAATACACAATAGATTTACCCATGAGCTGAAAAGAAGTGCTCGAGGAAAAAAATTAAATGGTGAGTGTCATTCAATTTGGCACTCAAAATAATTTTCACCTTTTCCAGTAGGCTGTCCTTGTCACACCATAATGAAGAAAGTGAACTATACCCCTTTTTCTCTCTTTAAATATCTTGCTGCTAGGAATATTTTCCCACTGTTTCTAGCACTGAATATTATTTTATATTATAGGTAGAGCAAATGAAGAAACCTGCTTTAAGAATAAAATATGGCTCAATAGGAGTAAATGTGACTTATTCTGATAAAGAAAAAAAATTTTTAAGTATTCAGAGTGAATTACAGGTAATCTTATTTTCAAATTAAGTCTCTTACTACTTACAAATACCTGATTAAGCACTGATTTATAGCACTTGTTCTTCCCTCTTAAACTCAGACATCTACTTCATTTACATGCAATATTTTTAATGCATTTATTTAATACAATACCCACCTCTGTACTACAAATTGCTTTTCCTTGTCGTGAATTCTAATGCTGATTTTTTATTCTTCTTTGAAATATCCAGCCACTCTTGTCTTTCTTTTCTCTCAGGCTTTGATATATTGGAATCATTTCCCCAGGCAGCAATCAGTGTTGATAAAAGAGTTTGAAACTCAATTCACAAACACACAGAATATTTGTGGGTAAGAGAACTAGTACTTATTTCCACTGTGCATCAAAGCAAACATGGGAATACTTTTTCCAACAGAACTCAGTTCACACAGCAAGGAAGAAATACTCTGCATTCCAAAAGTGGTGCTGATTTGCAGCATTTAGGGGTTTATTTTACCTCTGGAGACAAAGTTCATTATATGCAGTTAATAGCAACACATCACCCTCAATCACAGAAGTGATTGATGGTGTGCACATTGATGGTGTGGACCTTAACAGGGCTTCTTCTGCTTTTTCCTCCCTCTTTTCTCCCTCCTCCATTTGTCCAGCATTTTCTGCATTTCTAAACAGGTGCCACCAGCATAAGTGATGGGCTCAGCTCTGCCCTGTGCTGGACACCTGCAGAATCATCTGGAACTGTCTCTGTTCCAACCCTGGATGTTCCCCGTGGAGGAACCTACACCTGGGCAGGGACAGCCATGACCTGACAGACCCTCAACATCATTTTGTATCAGGCACTCACCTCTCAGTTACTTCTGCCACCACTGTGACATCAGCCAAGACACCCCACAGAATCACCCCTTCCTTTCATAAGCAATAGGAAACCCAAACCGCCCCACCAAAAATGCAAATCAAAGTTGCATTTTCCTTTCTTTCAGCAACGTTAGTTGATCGTGGAAAGAGCTGTTGTCCCCTGGTGCATCTGCGTTCTGTATTTCAGCAACATTTCACATGCCCTGTAAACAGATTTGTCTAACCCACAGCCTTCCAAAATAACAGATGAAAACAGTAATACATTAAATTACAGAATTTTGCTGGTGTTTTTTCAAGAAAATTCTGAAATGCACATGATGGAAGGCAGATTACTAGTCAGATTAAAAAGTGGGTAAAATAAGCAGATAGGGCAAAATCTTCAGAGTCCAGTTTTCTCATGTTCTTACCAATGGTAATCTTGATAAAATCTTTCCAATCACTTCACCAGGAAGATACTGGCAGAAGTCATTGCAAGGGGATGAACACCTCTTCTCTGCTCTGGTTTCTTTTTAACTTAAGAGTAAAGTTACAGTATATGCAAATTACATCGAACTAGTAAACTTTGAGAAAGTTACCAGCACGATCAGAAGCTGAACCTCGAGTATAAGATTCATTCCGTATGTGTGTCTCCCAGCATAGACATTTCACATCCTGGCCAGCTTGGGAGATGAGGTCAACATTCCTAAGAGTCGGGTAAATGCCAGTGGAACCTTTCACAGACACGTCAGACTGGAACACACACCAATAGCAATCACACTTATAAACCTCACTCAATTACAGGCTTTTCAGCTCAGGATGAAAAACATGCCTGCCCTAAAGAAATGCATTTCGGCTCTCTCATTTCTGAGTGGTGAAAGAATTATGTCAGCCATCCATTATTGATCTCCTCAGGAAAGAAAGCGTAAAACAAAGCAGCTCTGAAGACACTAATACAACAGAGTTTTGGTGACTTACCACCTTTATTTAATTATATCTTTACTTCACAAAAAGTTCACCTTTTAGCAGTACGGAAGTGTGCATCTAAAAGATGTCTCTAACTCCATAGCAATTAGTATTAGTTTTTAATATTAGCAGCATTTTCAGACCACTGGCCATTAGAAAGTAAATGCCTTACATGAAATACTGCACCATTAATATGAAAACTTCTTTCCTCAAAACGCTGAACGAAAATGTGTAGCATCTTTGTCACAAATAAGAAGCTAGTACTTTCAATATCAATAAGTCCCTTTTTTTTTTTTTTAACAGGGCTTCATCACCCTTAAAAGATTGACTAAATCAAATTTGGAAAATCTTAAGTATTTAAAAACAACAACAAAGAATAATTCCTGAACTTTTCAGAAATGCTGTGCGATTACATTCTTCGCACTATAACTTCTTTCTACGAATCATTATAATTTTTAAACTATGTAATGAAAGCATCAAGACATCTCTGAAAAAAAACTGTAAGACCACTTCAACTTTCTGCACAGGTCTAGCGATTGATGTGAGATGGTACAGGCTTACACCCGTTCTGCAGCCTCCTGAGACACAAAAACTGAACTTCACAAGATGACTATGCACAGTAACAGACATGAAAGTATTTCTAGCAAATCATTAGTACAACTTTCTTCCCTGTGTGTAGAGAAAACTGTATAAATATTATTATATCACACTTACCTGGAATCCTCTCCTCCCCATCCTTCCAGCTTTCACTTAATTTTTGCTTCTGTTAAATAAAACTCATTTCTCACCCCAGAAGACACCTCGCACCAGAAAATAAATTACTGCCTTTTTACTAATTACCAACACCTTCTAAATCTCTGGAGAAATTTTGCACAGCAATTAGCAGCCTTCTGGGTGAACGTGCTGTATGAGAAGATAACTAGGATGCTGCCTCCCGAGCTTCTTCAAATAGCTCAGTTTTAATCCGCTGAGTCATCCCTTTGATGGGGTTCACCTGCGAATCATAAAGCACAAATGCACATCACCTGCATCCTTCTGGGGGTTTGGGTGAGGTGTGTTCATCAGGCATTTACTTAACAAGCTGCAGGGTGGGTTTTGAGCGTGGGGTTGTCATTAATGTTGTCTCCCTTTGCTCAGCTGTGGGATTCATAATACTAAGAGGTTTTTTTTTTTGGAGGAGGAGGTAAACTTCATTGTCCCATACGGGACAGATGGATTACACCTAGCAGTGATTATCGACAATAATATCTTTTTCTCTTTTTCAAGGGAAGTGACTACCAGTGTGCTTGTAAAACTTAGTAAGTAAGGGTAAGGTCAACACAGCACATTCTTCTGACAGAGATTTTTGGAATATGTCAGCAAAACAGAACAGAAAATTAAATTACTATTTATGAACAAGTAGCAAAATGTGTGCACTGGCAACCTTTCAACTGAATTGTGTCCTTCCCAATACATACTCTATTTTTTGTTATGGCAAATTTTCCCCAAAATTTTATACTGTATTTGTCTTAGGTAATTATGATTTTTTTCTTGCATCTGAGCCTTGAAAGAAAAATAAAGAGAAAAAACTTTCTACCAGGGAACAGATTGTCTAGACATGTTAGCTGTTAAATAAGTTATATTTTGAATAGATTATTTTTCAGGAGCATGAAAGGAATAATATTTAGGAAGACTATCTATGAGAAAGTTTTCTTATATGTTCTTAAAAAAAGGTAATTAGAACCTGTAGTTAATGTATTAACTGAAAGCTATCTGGTGTATTATCTGGAAAACTATCAAGAAAGTCAGGCACAAGTATTTCTGCCTGAGGAAAGGGAGATTTTTACCTTAAAAGTTGGAGTGGGGGAGGAAATCTCATTGCTGAAAACCTTCCTACCTCTGATCAGAGTGGAGACCACCTGGATGTAAAGATGACAATTTTAAAGAATCAGACTCTGGCACGGGAAGATCATCAGAATTTCCCATCATTGAGTAAAGGAGAACTTTATGTGTGTCACTGTAGGGATGAGGTGACAGGAGTGGCTTTCCTGTCACTCAGACTGAGCTTGGGCCGCTCCATGAACCCAAGGAGTGTCCCTGGTACCTGGAGCAGCTGCCATGGCTCACTTTGGCACTTGCAGGTGTCCCTTGGATCCCTTAAGCCCCCTACGGTGGAGGAGGGCTCAACTGAGCTCTTATTATGGGCAACAAAGGGTAGAATTTGTAGAGGAATGCCTTGTCAGAAGTGCAAATATAACTGAGATAAAAATTTCTGTAAGGGAGCCAGGTTATCCCTACACACAAAAATATGCATTTGGGAATAATAAGACAGTGCATGAGACAAATAGATTGTTTCATCTGATCAGACCATGATGCTGGCTCAAGCCTATCAAGCTAGGAAGGTTCCCCTTAACCACCTCCTCCAACCCATTTATAAAATTCTCCTTTGCTGTCACATGAATGAGAATTGTGACAATACTAAGACTAACCTGTATTTGCATTTTTGCTATCACCTGCCTGCAAATGCAAAGAGTGGTTGCATGCACGACCATATGCAGACGGAACCACCCCATTTGCATGTGTACATTTGACATTGCACTCATGCAAATCAGGATCAAAACAGACATACCCTTTTGAAAGCATATAGGGGAAAATCCAATAAGTAAGAAAAACTGAGGGAATTCGGGAATCTGAACTCATATTTGGAAGCAAATTAAATATTTGGAGTTATACTGGCGAATAAAAGGGAATATGGACGCAATAAATCTGAATAATCACAATGCAAATCCTCTTTCTACCTTCATATTCTCTAAATCTACTAACGTCACCATAATTAGTAATTTAAATTAATGGTAGTTGGTAATTTATTCGTTATTAATAAGCTCAGAGTAGTATTACAGTACTATAAAAGCCCTCTTCTCCTGTGAATTAAGGTATTCTGTAGGCCAGTGAAATGCTCAGAGCATTTAAACCATCACACCATAGTTACTGATAGTCTGGAGCCTGGAACTTAAGGGTGAAACCCGGAGCCCATTTGACTCAATGAATTTAAGGGATCATATACCTTTCTTTTTTTTTTCCCTTAAAAATCTCTGCCCTACATTTAGACATAAAATGTAGTGCTTTTTGGGCATTTGAAATACTCTTGAAAATAAAATTAGTAAGTAAACCTTTGGAAAAACAAAACTTATTTACTAAATTTTGACTGAATGGGACATCAACAAGCTCAGTAACGAAATATAACAAAATGATGCATTTACCACAACCTTGTAAGCACATGCTTAAAATTACCCAGCTAGTAAAATCAACTGCTTCCTACCATCTGGCCTGAATGAAAAGAAATAAAAGAGCATATTAAAGACTGTGATTTACAATTTCGGTCATAAACAAGAGTTTACACATGATAAAGTTTAGTATTCTTATATTTAAGGCTTTGTATAGTTTTAAGAACAGTGAGAAGCTGGTCCGGTCAGTACCTGTAATTTTGCCCTAGAAATTAAGAAAACAAACAAATGTGTATCATGGATAGAACACATGGAGAAAACTGAAATGTGTTTCCATTAAAGCTGCCTCTGACACTGAAACTAGTGCAGCAGAGAGCCACTCTTGCATTGGGGGAATTTGCTGTAAGAGATTCTCTAATATGAGCAGGTCTTTGTGGAATAATATTAAAAAATCTAAAAAACATTTTACTAATGTAGAGGTGTCAAAAATTCCCCAAGCCTCAATAATTCATCCCTGGAAATATGAGCTCTGATTAAGTGTCAACAAGTCTAAAGGATGAAAGCAATTACAGCCTTCCTTTGCCTTCCACTAAATATCGAAACCAAAGCTGCACAGGAATGTTTGTTGCATTGGGTGTCTGTTACAGTGTGACATATTTCAAAAGGCTTTCTGGACAGGAAATAGATAACTTTGAAAGCAAAAGGGAAAATCAACAATTGTTGAAACCAACGAACAAACAAACACTCGCTGTAAGCCCTTCTTGTTCTAATCTGCCACGTTTGTTTTTCTGTTGACAGTTCTGCAGCAGGCCAGGAGGAAACACTTAAAAGATCCCCTAAAATTTCCATTCTGGGGCCCACTCAGCAGTCTCAGCCACCAGAATTACTAAAGCAATCCTCTGGATTAGCAAGAAACATGTTGTCTATGACAGAAGTAGATTGGTTCTCTGCAAAATCCCCAGCACAGGAAGGACCAGTTCTGGACCACCCACCACAAGTGCTACTGCAGTAAAGTGAGAGAAAATCTGGTCAAATCACACCTTGTATCACCTGTACTGACACAACTGATTTCTTATATCCAGTAGATCAAGGAGACAGCTTTATAGCTCTTCTTCTCCTCCTCATTTTTTAATCAGAATTTCTGTTTCTCACCACCAGTCTTTTTATTTCAACTACTTTAGCTCTTTGCACTGAAGAGAAATCTGTAAATTCCATTTCAGACAAAATCTGTTCCCAACTGTTATCCTCCAGCACTCTTCTCACATTCTGTTCTCACACACACAAAAATCTTCTCTGACCCCTCTCTCTCTCTATCTTTTCCCTTCTCAAAAAAAAAAATAAATAACCAGCCTTCAGCTTCCCTAGTGTCCCTTCCACGGTCACCGGTAACCAGGGAAACCAGATACTATGGTAACTCAGGGATGACAAATCATTCCTTAAACTCCAGACTATATGTAAAGTCCTCGTCCCTTTCTTCTCTAGGCAATGAAGTGGCAACAGAAATAGCAGCAGCAAATCCCCATCTTTACTCATTCAGTCTTTTGAACTATGTAAATCTGTATTTTTTCTACATGGCCCTTCCAGTTTTCTAAGTGCCCTGCTATTTTTAGAGCCATTTCATGCTCAGTTCAGATTGTTCTAAATTAGACCTGAGCGCTCTCATTAAAGATCTAATTGCATTTTTAATTTTTTTTTAATGTTTGAAGTTATTACAGTTCAAAGTACATGGATGTTTTTTCAAGTAGAGAGGGAGAAAAACCCACCTGATTATTTTGTGAGCCTCAAAACTGTCAAATCCATTATCTTACTTGAGATTTGTGTCTCAAGGGTGAATTTATGTGGAGTCTCTGATGTCTAACAAAAGATTAATTTTGTTGTTTTCCCTGAGTAAGGATACAACTACAGTTCTCTCTCTCTCCCTCTCTAATATCTAACACTCCTTTTCATGAAATGTGGAGGTACCAAATATTTGAGTCTTTCACCCTGTGCCAAACCTGTTTAAAATTGGTCAAGCAAGTTCAAATGTTATTAAGGAGGTACATGTCAAGGGCCAGGTCACAAGGATGCCACTTTGTAGGAAACTGGCTTAAAAAAAAAATCAGAACTAACAATTTCTAGACTATCAGTGTTCCAGAAATGTTTATTCATTCTTGAGGGAAAAAAGACAGTCACATCAACAAGAGCTTTCTGTAGTTTCATAAGAAATTTTATAGTACAGTTGATCTTGTCCTAAATCCATTTACAAAACCTATGTTAACATTAGCAGGAATAGATATTTATTAATAAGTTTCTATTATTAATTTCATTATCATGGATAGCCATCAAAGGTTGGACTGGTTCATCTTGGAACCAGTTTCAACAGTCATTCACTTGTGTTTCTGTGTTCCACATGTCCTATCCTATAGGCAAAAGGCTTCTGATCTTCATGATCCTAATCCACTCTGTTTAACAGGATGCTCCTACAGTGAAGAAGCTGTTCAGGTCCCGGTCAGACCGGCCTTGGAGATGTCAAAGAAAATTTGTTCCGCCTCTGTCTAGCTCTTCCTTGCTTCTCATAGCTCTGCTTTAGTTTCCATCTTTGCAAAATAGGACTAAAAATGTCACTGTCTAGGTGAGAAACTTAGTGCCATTTTATTATTTGATTTGCTTCCAGCATGACAGATAAAAGAGTTGTAATACTTGCCATACACAGGAGAAAGTGGTAAATTTTCCTGATAGAGATCCCTCTTGAAACCTACATTAGTTCAGTAGGACAGCTATTTTCTTGGTACTAGTGAAAAGAAAAAAAAAGAAAAAGCTGATTAGTGAGAAAATAATCAGTTCAGCTAAAAATCTTATTTGTTTCCCAAAAGCAGTTCATGGTATATCTTCCTTACAGCCTTTTGCCAGACAATACAGTGCCCTCAGAAGACTGAGTTATAAAGTGCACTGCTGCTCCACGTGAAGCACCAAGCGTCCAATTCAAAAAGTCCTGAGGACCTAAAAAGTTCACTTGAAGCCACTGACATCATCTAAGAAAATCTCCAAAACACCAAACTTCCTATGTCACATATTTGAAAGCCCAGAACCAAAGGAACTAAAACCAGAAGTGTCTTTACATAACTTGAGCTCCTGCATTTGCAACAGGGACATCACCTTCAGTCAGTGATTCTCTTCTGAAATTTTTAGAACAGGCATACATTTCTTTCTTTTTTCCCCTACTTGGCACACTATATATAACATCCTAAACTGAGTATTTATTTTCCTTGTAGATCACCATATGTATTCAACAGACTTTAGAAACCACTCAGAAATAAATAGACTACACACAATAACAAGCAGTAGGTTCAAGAACAGGAAAAGTTTTAGTTCCAGATTTTCAACACTTTTTTGAAAAACAGACATAGCAGATCAAGCTGATAAGGCAATGTGTGTTTGTGTATCCTCTCAATAAATCTAATATACATAAGAAGATAATAAGCACAAGTGTTAAATAATGATAGCAAACATTTTAGGCTGCAGAATCAGTAAAACGTCTGACATGTAAGAATGGATATTGGCAACTTCATCTGATTCACAAGCCCAAAACAAAAGGCTGAAGCCATGACTCCTGATAGCTTAAAAAAGTTACTATGAAAGGATCAGCCTTATTACTGATGGCGTCCCCAGGCAAGGCTGCCCAACACTTTGAGAAGAAACATGAGCAGCCTTAGTATTTATCCCCTCTTCCTCCCTCCTCTTCTGTTGGACTTTCTTTGAACTTATTGAGATAAGTGAAAGCTGTTCCCTAGACACAGGTCACACAAAAAACGAGTCCCATTGAGGAAACAGTCACACACTCACGAAGCAGCTCAGGAACCACTACTTGGGACAACAGTAAACAATGCATAGACCAAGGGACACAAATTCACAGTGAGTTAGGATTTGCCCCTTTGAAAAACTCAAAGCAGGGGATCGAAGCACTATTTCAGTTCTCAAAATAGTGTCCAGTATTATTTTTCCAGTTTCACAACTGAATTTAAAAGTAAACAGATAAGCAAAAATATTTCTGTGCCATATGTTTGTAAAGACACTACTTTGCATTGTTCTGACAACATGAAATAGATTCTTTCCTGGAATACACAAGAAGAGGGAAACTTTATAACTTTTAACACCAACAGACAATTCAGAAATACAGGATATTTTACTTCGCACAGTTTATAAATTTTAGCAGTTTGCAGTATTTTAGATCAAAACTTCAAGAAGCTAAGGAAGGAATGATGATGCTACCTTTGCATTATTTTTATGATCAAGCTTTAGTGTGTTGTAAGGTACATAGTGGAATTTATTTCATAATCAAAAATTTCATCAGTTAGTAAAGCTGATTAACCTGTCCTTCCCCCAAAAAACAATCTTTTGCAAATGAGATTCATTTTCAGAAAAAGAAAAAAAAAATAAAAAAAACCCACCCAAACAAACAAACAAAAAGAACCAAACTCTGCTCTTTCTCTTAGCAGTTACACATAAGGCAGGAGCACATCATAAAATACATACTGTGTACTGTTACAATAATAAAGTATCCTGCAGCATATACAGCATTTCAGTTGGAAAAGAGAAGTCTTTTATTTCTAGTGACTTCATCTAAATCTTTATCTGCCTTAATGGGAATGGGTCTTTGAAATAGCTGCCACCTGTAGTGAGTTGTCACATGATGTCTATAGATGGGGAAACCACACGGTCTCATTCAGCATCATGCAGACAGCTGAACAAGTTCTCCTGCCTGCTCAGAACAGGACCAGAGCACTGATCCATTGCATACCATTTAACTCCCCACAGAATATAATTTCTTTCCAATTGCTTCCTGTAAACACTAAGAAAAATAGGTTCAGTATCTATCTCTGTGGCCTACTTTCCATTTAATATGAACGTGCTTGGAAACAGTAAGAAGTAGTCTTCTGTAGCATTATATGTTAGTTTTGAAAGGAATACTGCCTGTTTCTTAGATGTGTCTACCTCCAGACTGGTTGAAGAAATGAATGATATATCTAAAAATAACCTGTGCAGAACTTAACGATTGTGTAAATGCTCAATTTTATGCAATTGGCTAAGTGGGAAATGTGTCAAAATCTGGTATTCACAAACTCACTTGGGACTGAGGAAAACAATATTTCAACAACACCTACAGGAAGTAGCTCATGAACAACCTCTTTTTCCAGAACACTTACTTGTTCACAAATTCATTTCTAGTTTCAGGGTAAGACTTTAGAATTATTCTTTTGCCAGTGCTGTCATGCAAACCTAATGTCTTACAAACCCCACTGTAGCAAAAGCAAGACTTGCTAAAGGAGATCTGACCTCCCATTTGCTTACCTGATAGACAGTTCTGTGACACCTGAATGAAAGGCAGAGTCTCCTTTTCTTCAGTTCTAAGAACAGTTTAAATGCACATAAAAGGACTCAGCCACAGCCCTTGGCAGTGTAGGTGCACTGGGACTGTTGGCCCCGTTGGCAACGTTTAACAGTGATCAGAAGGTGAGGTGCCAATGTCAGTGCCCTCTGCTGAGTTCCACGGAGAGAAATTCAGAAACTGCTGGGCAAAAAAGCATCTCAGGAAAGGTATGATTAATATTTTTTTTAATGAACTATTCAGCATTAAAAGGATGGCAGAAAATGAATCTGGGAAAAGAGTCTGTTCATGAGCTGTGACATGTACAGCTTTGGAAATAAAGAGAAAGCCCCACAGCCTCCACGATCACTCTTTGCTCAGCCAGTCAAGATGACTTATTGCACCTGCATACAGCAGAGGAGAAAACAGAAAGTAAAATTACTTCATTGATTTTGTTCTAGTGTATGTAAATAACCTTATTATTGTCAGATCTGCCCTTTCCAGGAGAAAAAAGTTTTGTTCAATTTGCCAGTCGACTTTTTTTTTTAAAATCTGATTTTCATATTTCGCTACTTCTCCACTGAGGACTTAGCAAACAGTAGCATGATTAACTGAAATTATATTTACTTCGTAATCTATTTTATGGATTATTTCAAAGAGCTTTTAAACTTTCCTAATATTTTTTTTGTTTCGCTCCAATATGGTGATTTAGGAAAATAAATTATCTTGAGAAAATTCAAGCATTTCAAGTATTTCTATTTTATACTTCTACTTGCCAGAACTGTTAATAAAGACATAATTTTTCTGAATATATTTTAAGTAAGCAAAACTCTAAACTCCTATATGTGTTGCATGTATCTCAATTACAAAACAAATATTTTTTGGATAGTAAAAGAATCTATACACCATGAATTTGAGGAGAGGAAGCACAACCTATAAACCTTTGGATCAGTCTCAAGCCAGTTCATTTTTAAGCCTAAATCAGTCAGTGTTAGTGAATGGCTGGGAATATACATGGGGACAGTCACTTGAGGGCAGAAGCAATAACCAGCCTGTCAGTCATCTTAACAAGCTTCAACAAATATTGATTTTGTGCGTAGATGCATACAGTATAATATGCACCCATTTAGAAATGCTAATAAAAATGTGATCTATTGCACTCTTCTCACTAAATGCAAAATGCCAAAAATAATCTAAATAATTCTAAGAAAATTGTTTGCTTGGCAAATCCATCTGCAAGAGATGTGGAAATAAATCAAGGGTTCCTTGACGTGACATGGCATATTTGAACTAACAGATCGAATAGAAACACCAGCTACAATTCAAACAGTTACAACTCAGTCTCATTAGAGACAAGAAAAGTAAATTAGATTAAAAAAATAATATTACTTAGGTCATCTTTCAAAACAAAAGGAAAAGTTAGAGAAGTACATTCTCAGTGCTCATGAGCCTAAGTGATGGACTTAATATGAAAAATGTTATTTTGCTATATTCTTCATATCTGCAGCTAGTCAAAGTAGAGTTTTCTTTTTTTATGAGTTTCAAAATAATCTTCTCAAAGCACTCCAAGCTCCCCTAATACTCAGTTGATCTTTATATCCTAAATAAACAGCCTAGACAAAATTCCAGGTAGAATGCTGAGTTTCTGCATGTTATAAATAACAACTACATTCAAAGACTGTGTGCCAGTACTTCTGATCCTACAACTTAAATACAGATAAAACATTAGACAAGATTTGTATCCCATATCTTGTCACGATCCCAGGTTAAGCAATGAGCTACTGTTGCTTTTGCACAGTTTTTTTGTTTTAAAACCTACTTTCATTTTGTAAAATTCTATTCCCAGAAGTGAAATCAGCTTTAACAAATGGTAATACTGAATCAACTGATACTAATACAATTATACTTAGCAACTGAATGGTATGTTCAAGATCGGGCTGTAACTACACATTAAACTTTAGCAAAATTAACAAAGAGTTTAATATGAATTACAGACAAGGGGCCAACTTCTGTTCTGAATTGAATTCATAATATTCTACAGGCTGCAGAAAAAAACAGGTAGGTAAATAACATAGAAATTGAAATACACTGCAAAGCAGACCCAACAGAAAAATAATTACTACATATGAGTAAGATTATACTGTTGTGTTACTGTAAAATAACCCATTAGTCTGTTGTGAAACTAAATGTGTATGTATCAACACCTCTAACTTTTTCAGACCACTGACTTTTATAGATGCATCATGAACTTTATATTTTTCTTCTTGTAATTCAAATGTTGTGGTGGTTCCACAATGCACGAGGTCATTTAAAAATGAAAGAACAAGAAAAATATACATAGATTAAAAATTATGAGAGAGAAATAAAACATAATGGTATGTTCTGCGACTCAACAAAACTAAAACCAAAGCAGGAAAACTTTACAGAATTGCAAAGACTTGTCCACAGAAAAGCAGAATTCAGAAAACTGAGTTACAAGTAGCATTCATAATTATTATCTAGAAATTCCTAACTAAGTCTGCCATTGAGAGCAGTCTCTTATTCTAGTCCCTACTGCTATGAAACTAAGGACTCATTCCTGCAGCATGCTGTACATTTTTTTTTCCTTAAATAACATTTTCCACATTTGTTGCCTCTCCCCAGGCAACAAAGCAGCTAAGGCAGGCAAAGAACATCATATTTACAGCAAACAAGCAAGGACTTAGAAGCAGAAGTCTGTCACTCGTAGAAATGTACTAAATGAGTATCTGAACAATAAGAAAATCCTTTAAGACACCTAAATGGTGATAAAATGATCAACCCTCATATGAGAACTAAATTCTTGAACTGAACTAGTGAGGACAAAAGCACAAGTATCTAAAGGCTGTTCTGAGGTCACTGAACAGGACAAGCATGTGCTCTTCTCTTACACTTCAAAACAGTGTTGTCATTTTCTTGGAATGTTTCATACAAGGTGACAATTTCAACAACAGCAGCCTGAGAATTAAACCCAGGTCAGAAAAACCTGAGCGGTTAATAACAACCCCAAAGCACTCTGTTCTTTATGGGGCAGCAGTTTCAAATAAATGAGATATATAAATATTTAATGCCCATCCTTAGTTTTGCATAAGTAAATGTAGCTCTTGGCCATGTAGAGGAGCCTGTTCTTCCACTGCTGAGATGAGTATTTTTACCGTTGTTTAAAGTGGGAGTATAAAGGTTTTTGGAATATTCTGGAGCCACGATGGTAAACAACTGGCATTACTGCTACTGTTTGCAGCACTGCCAATCTGGACTGAGCACAAGCAATTATTCACTTCAGTGTTTTCCCAAATGTATTTCACACCCAACAAAAAACATGGTTTGTCACCAATGGTCTAAAGAAAAAAGTTAGACAGGAAACAACACATAAGATACTCAAGAAATGGAAAGTCATCACATGAAACTCCGGGGACTTTTTCTTATATTGTCTGGCAAGTAGAGTAGCAAGGAATTGTATAAGAGACCTGCAGTCTCACCTCTCTCTTTCCCTTACTCTAAATTTGCCAACTCTTCAGTAGTGCTAAGTCAGAGAAGTTTCTGAGGCAATCAATTTCTTATTCCCTTTCTCCTTTTTATTTTTTTCCTCTATTGTAAATATGCAGCATGAAAACAGAAACCTGGAAGTTGTGACCAAAGGCACTCTGAATTCTAAATATCCTCCATATTCTTGTTGTCACAGGGAAGAAAGAAGAAAAAGATAAATTAAAAACAAGTGATTTTAACTATTTTTTTCATGGAAATGAAAAATATTTTCAATCTGTAAAAATCAAAAGAAATAAATTCAAAATTTTCCAGTTCAAAATAAAAACGGAAGACCTTTTTCAGAATTTTGACCACCCCAATACTATTTAATTCCTGAAGGCAGAAGCAGCTGTAAGTATTTGTTCTGGCTTAGTTATAATACTGAGGATTTCAGGTGTAATTATGTTTCTGCTAACAAACTAGAAATACAACTGTGTTATACAATAACCTAAGCCTGCTTGTTCCGTGCAGTCAGAGGAAGGGATTTCAGAGAAGTGCAGCCATAACAACAAAAAACCCCAATATAATCTTTCACAATTATTGTAAAAATTAGAGTGATCTTCTTTACATATGTATTTCATCAGGAACAATAACACAGAATAGTTTAAAATAACATTTTGTTTTCAAAAAAAGTGTCTTTAAATAAGTTCAAAGAATCCCAGCATTAAGAAACCAGAGACATAATCACATAAAAGAAGAAAATCACAAACCCAAATTTAGTTCTGATTTATTACATAGTTTGGGGTTTAGGCTATGTACTCTGAATTGCCTTATTCTGTGTGGTAGAACTAAAATCAAAATGCCTACATAAAGACATAAGAAACCATGTTTAAGCTTACAAAAAAACTCTGGCTGCAAGGGGATGTATAACATGCTACATTTACACACATGGAATTATCCTGATTTTCTGTCTTTAAAACTTGTTTCTTTTTACAGATATATCATTTTTTAAAAATGGCATTTTCATGTGAAAAAGGAAAATATTTTAAAACTGTACAATCACATAATTCCCCATTTTGCACATAGAAAGGCTAAGTAGTAAGGAAGGTAATGTATTAAGTAACATGCACAAAATATGTAGACTTATATTGAATTCTTATTAGACTTAGCTCAGCTATATATTCATCTTCCAGAGATGTTATGTTTGACTCATATGGAGTAGGGGCACAGACTAAAAGTCTCAAAAATAAAAACTCTATCAAACAGAGGGTTTATTATGTAAGCATCACATCATCAAAGTCTGAAAATAGAGCCCTCAGACTCAGGAGAATTTCACACGGCAAACCTGAAGGGAGCCCAGCGTGACTGACAGAACAGACCTCTGCCTGCAGAAGGCTCTTCCCGGGAGACACTGCACTAATCCTTCCATCACGAGGCTCCCACTCCCCGTGCACCAGGCAGTGCAAGGGCTGCCCAGGGCCTCCTGCATTTCAGCAGAGGATGAAGCAATCTTTGTGCACGCAGCACATACATGCAAACACTGTACAAAGACATAAATGTGTCTTTAAGGCTGAAAAAGAACCATATAAGTGCGTTATACAAAAAGAAAAGGTGTAAGTCTCCCTTACACCAAATACAATAGAATGAAGTGCATTTCATAAATGGTAGATCCTGGTTTATATATTCAGATATAAATACATCTGCTAAAAAGTGTACATAATTTTATTGCTTTGGTTGTATTCTAGAAGAATATCAGATTTCTATCATGTTATTAAGGTAGTCAAAGGCGTTGTTAAAACATAGTGGTAAGGTTACATAGAGTTATAACAGACTATGTTACAGTAACAGTCAGAGGCAGCTACTTCTCCCGAAAGATACCTCCTGAAAACAAGTACTGAGACACTGTGACAAAATCAGGCTTTTTTTTCTCCTGTGACAACCCTCAGTTTCTTTGTTCCTTTGAATACTGTTACTGGTTCTATTTGTAAGAGTCCCTAAATCTCAGTTTAACTGCTGTTATTGATTCTTAAGATCTGAAACACAGGTCTAAACAGAGTTTTTGCCAGCTCTTTAAGTGTCTTTTATATAAAACATTAAGGACATTGATATATTTGTTTTCTCTTTGGGAGAAGTACAGACAACTCTATAATTCTATACATCACCTTCATTGATTGGTTTATTTCTAAAAATATGTGACAATTTACCTGCAGGACACTTGTTCCTAACTCATTAAGAGCCATCAGTAAACCCTGTGGTGTTCATTAGAAAGAAACTTCTGTACACAGCAGCAAAAAAATATTTCCTTCAACAGTGGTTCAGCGCTTTAAGGTGGCTGTAAGGTCAAAGAAATAGATAACAAATACATTGAATGTAACCTCTGTTGTATCTCCTTATTCTGAGTGCATCCTGGAGGCAGAAGGGTTTGAATCAGGAATGTTGTTTACATTCACTCTGACCCTCTTACCCAGTTTTTAATACTATTTATTTTGTGGGAGTTCATAAATACTGAAATTTAGAAGAGAAGGTTTCTGGTGAAGTAATGAGCCCAAATATGACAAAACATCAATCAAAGAAGCTTGTGGCTTCTGACCCTTTCTGGGCTTGGTTTTATGACTTTCATATCTTTGAAGTTATGAAAAGGAGACAAGATATGACAGGTACTGTGCTTGAAGAAACCACTTAGTCAATTTAATTCCAGCCACCTGTGAGCAACACCACAGAACCACTTCAGCAAATCTGAGTGCTCAGCTCCCTGTCTTTCTTTCCCAGCAGTAACACATAAACACTGCAATAGCTTGTGGGTGTATTTGGCCAACTTTCTTTCAGCCCGCTGATGAAGTAAAGGATTTAAGTAAAAATGCAACAACATTGCATTTCCACAGTGCAATCCATCAAACAAAATCAGAGATAACCTTCAGAAGACCAGGAAATCTGTAGCTGCAATGGAAAATGTGGTTGTGTGAAGTGTTAAAATAGTACTATGGCTAGTTCTGTATGACAGGTGAACTGAAAGAAAATGAATCGTCATCTATATCATAGGTCAGCTCCTCGAGTAGGGCATTTCAGCAATATTAGGACTGTTACCTCCCTGTTAGCTGTTCTAGAAGAAGAATACAGATAGAAAGGGTTGGTTATTTTGAGCTTTTGAGCTTGTGAGGCTCAGGTACCAAGAAATTACACCTTCTTATGGCCTTTTATGAAAAACTGGATACTTGAGCAGCCCAAAGTACAGAGAAAATTCCTAATTTTAATCACATGACTTCAGTTTTATCAAGCAGGAGATTCTGGATTTGTCTTTGAACAGACCATACTGGATCTTTCTGAAGTCAGTGAAGATGCTTCAATTTTCAGCAGAAACTAAATCAGTGCCCTAGGGAAATAAGATTGCCGTATTGATCTTTTGGGGAAGGGGAGAAGGTTTGGAGAAGAGTTGCTTGTGTGCAGAAACAAAGTTACTCAAGTTACAAATAAGTTGAAAGAAAAGAGAAAAAGGCAACTGTGGCAGCCTTTTGGAATGCTAAACTGTTGCTATAGGAGTGGCATCCTACTGCAACCTCATGTAAAAATTGATAGACTGAATTACAGAGAAAAATGTGAGGACAGCAATGTTTTAATACAATTTTTTTTACACTTAAAATATTCACACTGAATACAGAAAAGATAACATTAGGTGTCTATATATTTCAGAA
Organism: Cephalopterus ornatus; assembly: GCA_013396775.1. NCBI lineage: Eukaryota > Metazoa > Chordata > Aves > Passeriformes > Cotingidae > Cephalopterus > Cephalopterus ornatus. The sequence goes on from VZRE01006650.1 coordinate 1,095,664, forward strand.
ACTAGAATTCTGGAAGTTTGTGGTACATTAGTTGAGGCTAAAGCCAGAAGGCAGGAAAAAGGATGAGGAAAGTAAGTGTGTGTCTTTTTGTGCCAATTTTCTCTCCTGCCTGAGGCTGCCACTTTGGTAATAACCTGAGTTTCTAGCACCTTATATTACACAGGAGGCTCAAGACTCTGAAAAGTTATGTACAATAAAAATCTGAGAAATGTGCAGAGAGTAACAGTATCTGTTAAATCTTTAGCCTCAGCTCTGTTAAATTTCAGCTTTCTGGTAGGAATAGGTTAGTTGGAATGCTCCCATTCAGAGGCAGACAAATGACATCTGATTTTTAAAGGGCAGGGAGCACATGTGATTGTGGAGGAAACAAGCCCTAGACCAGCATTTGGAGCATTGACCAGCATTTAAACTCTCTCAACAGATAAGTGTTCAACCCTTCAAGAAAGATTTGCTCAGCTTTGTTTAAAGTCACACACACAATGGAGATAAATAGGCAGCATTTTAGGAATTTGGGTGTTAGAAGAATAGCATTTATATTCCTTTTTCTAAATAATTATCATAGGGCCAGCTTCCATCAGAGATGGTAAAATACAAAACACTCTCAGGAGCTTCAGTCAAGTGTCAGTACTGATTTTTTTTTTTTTTTTTAGGTACTGTACAAACCCAGAACAAAAGATAGTAGCTCTGCACTTAGCTCTCTGACAAATCTATTAACATGGTAGATGCTCTCCTTGCATCAAACATCAGAGTCTTTTACGCTTAATGGGCAGAATCTTCTCTCGTTTTGAAACTGAGCTTCCTGAAGGAAGAAGAGGGAAGATCAAAGCACAATGAGAATGAGATGAGGAACAAGACCCAGGAGTTCTAATCCATTTATACCATCCCGTCTTTCAATATTGTGAGCAAATCCCCCTAAAATGAATGCAGCCTATAGTGGAAGTTAATCCTGATCTGTAAGATTACCAAGTTGGAACAGAGAGCTTCATATAAAGGATAACAAGAGGATGGGTGTCAACTGTGTTCCTTACTAAGCAGACAAAAGGAAAAAAAACAGAACAAGAAACCTTGCTCCTTGGTGCCACTGTGAATGCATACTCTGGGAAAAGATAATTCTCCTGAGAACTTCACAAAATATTCTGCAAGACATTTGTTTGGATAATAGAAGAAAAGGAATACAAAACTAAAATTAGTCATTCTCGAGTAAGATAAGATATGGCTATGTAATATATACATGGCAAATTATGCAACATTTGTCAATACCACACTGTGTTTGTTTATTTTCTATATGGCTATTTTATATCTTTATTTACTTACAGGCATAAGTAGACAGAATAATGTACAGGCTACTTTTTTGCTAGTGATTATGCATCTTCTAACATTGAAAATGGTGGTGGTTACCATAGGAAATTATTATTGTATTATGAAAACCACTATGTAGCTATATGGGAGCACATGAAGAACACAGTATAATATTTAAAATATTAATTTCTTGAGTCATGATTAGGTAGTGAATAACCTTCTCTTCCACACTGCAAGCAACTTGAAAAGTCAGTACATTTTTCTGCAGTACCTCAGATGTTCATCTGCAATATTTTGATAGTTGCACAGTCCACAAACACTGATCTCTAACAGCTCTCAAGTGCACTGGTTTGCAAAAGGAAAGAGGGTTTATAATGTAACTATTTATGCACAATCAGAACACTGAAAACTATGAAAAAATCCAATTCCTGTTTCCTGTGGTAATTTTGAAGTTGTGAAATTCTTGCAAACTTTTCAACAATTGTTTACTTAACTAGAAGAGATATGAGATAATTGCACTTAAAAACTCCCCTCAAAATTGCTGGCAAAAATAAAAATGGATTTACTGAAACTACATAACCCTATTAGATCCCAACTCAGAATAACATTCAGTTTGTGCCTGATACAACCTCCTTAAGGGCAATAGAAAAATTCTTTCTGATTTCAAAGGCACTTGAACCTGGCCTTAAGGAGCAGATCACTCTCAGCTTTATTAGAAATGTGGAGATTGGAGATTCACAGAAAGGATTAAACTTTCCTCTGTTGATAATCCTACAAGCATCAAGGAAGAGAAATATGCACTATGCTTTTACCTATGTTGTTATAGAAATCATGTTTCCAGAATTCTAGGATGTGCTTAGACTAATCAGAGCAATGCAAAACCACACCGCTTTCAAACCCTTCATTTCACTAGGAGAACTGTTCTCAATACCCCATCAAACCTATCCATTTAATTGATTGTATTAAATACTGAAGAATAACAACACTCCCAAGTCAGGAATGCCATACCATACAGTTAGATTACTCATGCAGAAGGTGCTGGAGCAGTTGAAATATATCAATATGTTTCCCTAAAACCAAGTTAAGAACTAATATGTGACCCCAGCAAATCAGAAACTAGTGGCACATACTGCAAGTTTATGTTTGATTTTTAAGCAACATCAACATGTGGGTGTCATGATCATGTGTTATTTATAAAGCATTTTAAGAAACACAGGTTCTAAACCTGCACGTAGAATACAGCAGGAAAACGCTAGTCAAGGGGCAACATTATGGGGTTTAATAATTCCAGACATAAGCCCATCAGTATGGGCTCCAAAGTGCTTTCGTAGACAATTTTGTGTGAAATATATAGTTAAGATATACAATTTTGACTCTGTGGGCAGAAGTCGAGTGAGGAACTTTCTATTCAGTGATACTGTGAGACTGAGTTGGTCTTGCTCTATCACAGAACCTCCACGCTGCAGCCTGATGTGCATGAATCAGCCAGGATAAAAACTGTGATTCCTGTTCTCAGGGAACACTCATAGGCAAAGCTGAAAGGAGGTAAAGTTGAAGGCAACTTCCCATACATAATCCAAAATGTAATAAATGGCCATTTTTTCCCAGCTGAAATGCAAAAGAAGGGGGAGATGAACAGGAAGAGAACACAAGTACTGTGGAGGTCAAGTACTAAAACAGCAAGAAAGAATTTCTAATGATTGTTTTTAAACATGCAATGCCAACTTTTTTCTCCTTCTCAAGGTATTTGAGATGAGTACACAAGGATACAGAGCTTGTGATAAGGCATCTATATTTTGTTCTAGGTCAGATTAAGGTAATGTAATAAAGTAATGGAAAACCACTGATGGATCTTGGCTGAAGACATGGATGTCAAACTTTCTTTAGATAACAGAAACACTGTTTGACAGAGAAAGGTATTTGTTAGTGACTTTCCATCTACTACAAAGCACCTTGAGTTGTCTTGGCACAGTGACTTGCCATATGGAGTGATGTGTGACCTGTGTTAATTTTGTTTCTATCAAGACATTTTGTTCAATTTCCACAGAGATGTTGTGATGGAAATTATTGGCTACATATGGCAGCTGGAATACATGAGCATTTGCAGCCTTTTCAGGACATTTAGAACAGATCATAAGTCCATAATAAAATCCCAAGAATTCTTTACCATTATTAGTCTCTGTTACCAGAAGAAAAAAAGTATCCTTGTGGTAACAAAAGTAATATTGTTTCATTTCCTAGTAATGAGACAATTAACTAAGTTGTCCTTCTACATTTTTTCCTAATAGAAAATATTTGAATATTCAGTTGCAACTGTTACATTAAGCCTCAGCAGCAGTAAATTTCTTTGATGAACACTATTCCCCTACACTTATACCAACAACCGTTCTTAAGGCAACAACTATTCTAAAGGAAAGCTTTGATCAGCCCTTGTTTCTATCTCTGTAATGCAAAAAAGCTGTTTTGCTCATTGTTTTGGGTGCTGACTCTTTTGCTTTCGTTTAGACCATACCCACCTTTTCTCTGAATGCAAACCCAGCTGTTTATACTGAATAACACCGGTCATTCTTTACAGCCCTTTAAATGTTTCCTCCCTTTTCTTAACGCCTTCTCTGCAAAACCATAATCTTCTGTTTATCCCCGTTACTCTTCTAGAACTCTTTTCATACGATCTAAAGTGGTACAGCCACCACTCTAGTTCCTTCTTCATCTGCACCTCTTATGCCATGAGTTTTTCTACATCACCCTGTCTCATTGTCTGCTTCTCTCACAAGGATTACCAGAGCAATGCTGCTTCTTCTTTAGAGGCAGCAAGCAGTAAGTAAATGAGCAATGATTATTGGTCAAGCAAGTGAATGCCATTTTTATAAAAGCATGCCCTTCCTGGCACAGGCCTGGAAGATGCAGTTGGCACCACCAGGAAAACACAGCACTGACTTCTTTCTGAAATGACAGTGGCCAAAGGAGCTGTTCTTGGGAACCTCATAACTGCATAAACCGTATTTCTGTTATCTTGGATATCAAATATCTGAGAGATAGTCTATCAAGTTATGAACTTATCTGTTGTCAGCTGGTGAGTTTCGGATGACAGATCTTTTCATATAAAAAACTACATCTGTTCTGCAGAAGAACAATAAATTGAGTGTATTTGTTTCAATACCTACCCATTTTACATGTTACTTTATTTGCTTTATTTGAAATATACTTTGCACTTTAACTAGTCTCTAGTTTCTACTAGAGTCCAAAGATCACTTGTTATCAAGAATATCCTTATTAAATAATTTTTAACAGTACTATTAGCATAAGTCTCATTATCCAGAAAGTTATTTTTAAAGACTAATAGGTGTACAGGTAAACCGAGTAAAAAAGGGGGGAAAAAAGGATATATATATTACAGCAATTTCTAAAAAAAATGATAATGTATTTGGGTTACATTCTGTGCTGTTATTTGTCTCAGTGCAAGTCCAGGGTCAAAATCTGACCAAGCAGAAAATGAATTGAAGCAAGATGCTTGATTATGACTATGAGAATCTTTTTTTCAACAGGCTTTGTATTAATCCTTTTTCTATTCCACTGGAGTGACCATGAGAATATTAAGGGGATTATCTGAAGATGAGTTTCATTTGGTCTAAAACATCCTCATTAGCACTGATGATGGGCACGTTGTGTAGAACCCGTTCTGACTTTAAAAACGTCAGCTAAAATATGCAAGGCTGAGAAGCAGAAAAAGTTGAGATAAAGTTTTTGCTCACATAAATCGTAACAGCAGTGAAGTCAGCAGAACAGCAGGAACAATTTCCAACCATTTTTATACGTTAGCTAATCCCATTTGTTTTGGAAGTATGTCCCACATGACACTATCTCATCTGTCACTGAGTGGGTGGGTACACGTTCACATGCAGTGATTGAAAAAATATGACCAATTGCAGAGTAAAGAGAAAGCTGAAGAAGAAGGGAAGTAATATGACTTGAAGCTCTCCACATAAAACAATAACCTGCATCTTGCATGAAAACTTTGGTAAACCCAGAATATTAAAAATATTCTTTTTACCTAGGCAACCTGTGAGAAACCATGCCATACGTTCAGACAAATTTTAAATGGTAGCTGAAATACCATTCCCTTCCCCCGCCTTCTTCCCAATATTTTCATCTACAGAAATACTCATAAAAAACACCAGTATTTTTTTTCCCAGAGCAATGTAACTTTATCCAACACCCCAGGTTGCTATCAGAAGTCTACTTTAGCAATACTCCTGTGTACAGTGTTTATTACTTTTAAGAAAGAAACAGAGCTGAGGCTACAGAAACAGAAATATTTTCAACATTTTGATTATATAAACTAATAAATATTCTCCTCCCAGACCTACAATCCTAGAAGTCAATACTTTCTGAAAATAAATTATTTCTTACTTTCCATATTAGAAAAAAAAATAACAATCAATAGAGAGGTCAAAGGATTTTCTTCACTAAATATTTTTATACCACTTTATCTTTTTTTTTTTTCCTTTCCCCCTCTCTTCTCATGAAGGACACCTAACATTAGAAAGCTGTAATAATCACAGCTTCAGGTATCTGCTATTTCAGTTGAATTTAAAACATGTACTCATGCACAGAGGTGACAAACACATGATTGCAGGTATTTGCTACAGATAACTATTTCCTTTCCCTCCTAAGGTTTATTACCTGTCCTTATGACACCCCATTTTAAATAAAGCTCTAGCAAAGCCTTTTTTTATCATATCCTTATCTACATCACTGATTGAAAGTCCAGTAGCAGACATATTGAAAACATATTGCCTTTATGTGATTTATATTTGTGTACGTCACTGAATCATAAGGGCTATTAAGGCTTCAGGGCAGGAATCATCTCTGATGATACATCTGGTAAATTTATCACCTTTATTCAGTACATACACAGTCCAAAATTAGGTTTCAGTTATATTGAAAAAAAATATCAATAACTAATAACAACAATTCTTTTCTAGCTTTATATTTATGCAATCAGTTGATGAACATAAGGTTATTTTATGAAATCTTTGAAGTTTTGTTCTACCAAAATTAAGAAGAGGAAATCCTTTCTGTTATTATAATGGAACAGGAAGTCTACTTAGCTTGATAATAATGATCCTTTAAGGCTTTTAATTTAAGTGCCATCCTGAAGAAAAAGAAACTGGAAGAAAGAATAGCCTGATTTTATCTTTTCATCTTTTTTCTGCTTCCATTCAAACTTTTTGAAGAAATTTCACATTTTTCTGTGATAAAAGTGTAATGAATTCTATCCTATCCTTTCCCAACTTCTCTGTAGTTCTGTACAGTTAGATTAATACTGTTATGAATGGAGTAGGACTGTTTTGTAGCTCTCTCTGGAACTCAAAAGGGAAAACTGGATGACTTGGCAAAGCTCATTTGCACTCAGCAGATTGCCTAAAATCCGTCTCAGGATAAACAGGAAAACAATGTGAAACAAGTGTTAGAACGGACTGTCTTGCACAGGCCTGGGCTGTCCTCAGCATCCACTGCCTGCTCGAATGTACTCCAAAAAACATCATTCACTCACCAGATTGCCAATGCTCTTTGTTTAATATCAGGAGTTAACCCACTGGAGGTTTTTCGCTTGTGGAAGGATGATGATTACAAATCAAAAAGCAGCCAAAACCAAGCCCAAGAAAACCACGAAAGAATAAAACCCCACAGCTAAAGCTACTGAAAAATTAGACTTTCATAAAAATTTACCAGATTACTCCTATCTGCAGGGTTAGTGCCAATAGTTCCTGAACACTGGAGAGAAAGCAGTGGTTGCTACAGCTCCCACTATGTAACTATCAAGAAAGGTTGGCAAAAAAAAAAAAAAAAAAAAAAAAGGAGAGAAAGAAACAGCTGAACTTGGTCTCCCACATTTAGAGTATTAATCACGAGGCAGCTGCCAAATGTCCTTTTATGCTAAGATAAGTAGCCCCCCAGCTTGTAGTTTTTATTTTATTTGTCACAAGTAAGTTATTAAGGCAGGATTCAAATCCTGTTTTAAAAAATTGACTTAAGATTTGGAATTGTACTTTGCAGATACTGGACTAGTCTATTCCCTCCAGTTGCTTTTGTAGTTTGATCAATAGGTCACCAGCTCTCCAGCTTCTGGACTTGCACTAACTGGCAACAGTTTTGATAAGTGAGCTACAAAACAGCAAAGCAGCCAAACAACTTTGGTATATACATGCTGATTATTTCTTACACATAATTATGGACAGAGAATATGTGGTATATTTATGGGAATAAGAATCCAGAGGGTTCTTATTTAGTATATACAAGAACAACATGTACGAATTGATATACATAGATGTAAAATTACTGGTAAGCATTCAATAAGAGAAGAGATGGCTAGGCTGCTCATCTTCTGCCAGGGGCTAACTTAACCAATTACAATTTTCTCTAAGTCACATTTTCACTGCTTAATTTTTTTTTTTTTGTCACAAATTGACTAACAAAGGCAAGTTAATTTGTGGTAATATACTTAGAAATTAGCATTGACACTGTTATATGAAAAACACTGTAGGGAAAAAGCATAATAAACCAAAAATCAAATATTTACAGAAATACTCAGAAGGATTAGTGACACTATTCCTTTTTCCATGGACTCCAAAACACCACATAGAAACACTAAGTGTTTCTTTAGTTTTCACCTCATACCTTAACTTTTTATCAACTACTTTTTCCAGCCTGTGTCTATTCCAGTTTGTTACTTCCTTCCTGTTTATTCCTTAGACTCTTTTCCCTGTAGGAAACAGGGTGTAGGCAGCAGACAAAATACTATGTCCCTAAAACAATGACTGAAGTGCTGGGTTTTGTACATGACACTGAAATTTCACTGGCATCAGTGAACATGTTCCTACCACTGCACGAAACAAGTTCCCATGCTTATTTGCCTTCCTTTGATAATATGCACACACTGTATCATATAACAAGAGAGTTCTAACTGATTTAAGGTATCACAATATCCTACTTACTCAGGTAGGAAAAATTGGTTTGAACCTGATAATGGTTGGCATTAACCTAAAACATGCACATGAATGAAGTGGACACACAGCAAACAAGAAATAAACCTTCTTGTAATCCAGTGGACGCGTGTGGATCTTACAGTCACTTCAGTGCCCAGGTTTACAGGTCCCTAAAACTAAAACATTTTTTCTTACTGTCAAAAAACTCCAAATGTCTTTTCTGGAGCAAAAGGGAAGATCAGGCATAACCTCCATATTGCTCTGCTGGTCCCAAAATATGGCTTATAACTATGAGAGGGGCAAGAACAGCTGTTACTGAAAAGAGAAGATAACACGTATCAACCCATTCTGAACTATCTAGAGAGCAGTCTGTGGTGGCTGCAGACACACGAGTTTAGAGCTGTATAACTTGGAGCAACTGGTTCTGGTGATTGCCAGTCAGTTTTGTGGAAGAATTCATGAATTAATGAAAGGTATATGCCTGAATGCATTATGATTATTAAACCTGATTATCAATATTAAGAAGCTAGTTTTTAATTATGTTAACTGTTTATTTCTTAATGTCTTAACAAAACAAGCAAAAAAAATCAACAGTTTATAAGGTAAGAGGTGCAACACAGTAGAATTTTATGAGATTTCCCTTCTTTAAATGGGCAGACTCTACCTTATTTTGCACCATTTGCTCTGCTGCAAAATGACTGCAACGATCACTATTATGACTGGCATCAATACAAGCCCTTTAAGCTCTGAAGTAAGTAAATAAACAGATTAAAAGAAAATTTATCACAGAGTGGGTTACTGACAAACCACAACAATTTTCTAGCAAAGCTCAAGCTTCTTTAACAAAAGAAAGAATCTGGTATCTCCTGAGGCCAGTGCAATCTCTCAATCGACACTGTGTTGTACTGGAAGAGACTCTAAGTAAGCCACAGAGACGAGCATTAAATCTACTGCTTTAAAGCACTGCATCCTCTCATTCGAAGAGGTTCATTAAGTAAATCTGACATATAGCACTGCAAATCTTTTACACGCTGCAAACATTTCCTTACAAATCAACAATAATAAAGAAATCCAAGCCTGATCCTAAAGCTTTTATTTTGAAACTTCAGTGACGAGTTGAGATTTAATCTCATCCAAATTGAATTAAGCACCTTAAATTAGCAATACAAATTCAGTATTCCTGAGCTCTCATGAATCTAAGTGACAGGTGAAGAAAGACCTCCAACTCAGACACATAGAGTACTTGATCAAGACAGAAGTGAACACAGCTCACTCATATTTAAAACATTCTTTCATATATTTTTAATAAAACAACTGATACAAATTCAAAACCAACTTCATAAATCAAACATTATTCAATGTACGAGGCTTCAAGGTTTCCCCTGTTATGGCTGTGAGCGTGCCTGTCTCTGAGACAAGGGTTTTGCACTTGAATGCTTGAGGTTTTATGAAAGGTTTATTGGATTTCATAGTCCCTTAAGGGGAAACCCTTTAAATGTCTTTGCAATTATAAGTCTAATAACAATTTCAGCTCTTGGACAGAGCCTTGACTTGACAAAGATAAGGAACTGGAAGTTGCTCAGTCAATACAAAGCTATTAATCTCTGTCACCCTGCTGTCATTGTGGCTCAGGGAAACAATGTAGTTTCTTGACCTACGTGAAGCCGTGTAGTGATTTTATTCAGGATGTCAGCATTCATCAGCACAGATTTTGTCACACCCTGACTCACTTGAAGAGCTCCCAGTTCTTTATCTTGACTGCATTGACACCCTTCAGATACCAGGAGTTTGTTTCAGTCTCTGCTTATTATTATTATTTAGCACTTACTCATGTGTAAAAGCCTCCAAGAGTAAAGTTTTGAGCTGGAATAAGAGTGGTTTCATCGCTGCCTTTTGTGTTCTCTGAGGACCGTTTTAAGTTGCCGAATGCTATACATGCTTGCATATTCAAATGAAGGTTAATTTTGTTCATCTTCAGTAAAATTAGATTAGTATTTTTCCTTAGGGGTGCACTTTTTAAGGTCATCCTCCTCTGATCTTGAAATATAGTGTGAGAAAGTTGATCAAACTCTTAGCAAATTATCCAGCAAATGTTATCATTCGTGAGCTAGAAAAGCACAATTAGCGTGGATTCGTCTCAAATAAGCCAAGTTTACCTTTCTTTCTTGGTTAGTGAACCCATTCTACATGAGGAGCTATGGCACAGATTAGTTAATGAACCTATTCTCAAGGTTTGTGAGCAATGAAAAGACCCCTTACTTTCTTCCAGAAGACTTTGAAGAAGAGTACAGTGATAGTTTAATGGAGGTACATCAGTAATGTTAAATAAATAATTATGACTTCATCAAATATCACAAGCAAACAGCAAACTGATGTAAAAAGAAGTAATCTAATCAGTCCATACAGAAGGATAACTGTGCTCAAATCTTTAATAAATATTTGCTGAAGGAATTATTGAGTAATGAAAATGTGTACCACAAAAAAAACTAATTAAATTATTAGTAAAATAGTGCATGAATGATCATTAGATGGGTTATTTTAACTGCCAAACAATATTTACTAAACAATATATATGACTCTAACAAAAACTAGCAAATATTAATAATCTCCTTAACAAAATACTTAACAGTACAGTAATTTTGTGCTACACTAAATGTAATTTCACTGACTTCAGCAAAACTCTTCCAGAATTTCTCTGAATAAATAAGATTTTCAAAGTGAAATGACATTCTACGAAATCTGCAATGTTGATAATTTTATATTGTGTAATGAATATGGATGATACTGTAAAATTGCAAGGGTGTTATGTTTCTGGGGTTTGTGTTTTGGTTTGAAGGGTTTTTTGGTGAGTAATTTGAATACAAGGAACTACAAGAGAAAACTAACTAACTAAAATGACAGCAATTAATTATATTTCCCTCAGATAGCATAGGAGTTTTCTATCAACCCTTTTTTTTTTTTTTAATAAATTCTTCTTCACCCTTCTTGTCCCTTTATGATGTTCCTCTCTTTGTCCTACTACCTTTGCATTCTTACACTTTCTTGCCCTTGCATCTGTCTCTACCCTCCATCTGTTTTGCTGAACAGGTTGCAGAGCAAGTTATATAATAATTTTGAACTCCTCCTGCTGAAATTGGCTGCAACCAGCCTGCTGGTCTTACACTTGCTGAGTCAACCTGCTCTTTTAGATGTAGTCCTTCCAGTGTACGAGACTGACAGAGGCAGTGCTGGATCAGCAAAGTCACCATGAATAAAGGTGAGAGTAGGCAGCTGCAAAAATAAACTAAGAATTAGCTTCAAATGAAATTTTGGCTGTTTTTTTCTCTATATGCTTCAGAGTATGAACGTTTTGAAGTTGTGTCATAAAGTAGGTTCACCTGGTTGAGGAAAGCAGTTCCATTATTTTCTCTTTTTATACTGGACAACCATAAAAATCAACTAGCTCAGAAGACATTCACTAAAGTGTCTTTTGGTAGCTACAGAAATTGAAGTGAATGAGAAAACTGAATTAATGTATCATTTGTCTTCTAGGTTTAATCCTGTCAAGGCAAGAATCTATGCTTGTTGAAGTCTATAAAACTGTTCCCAGCAGCAGAGGATTAGCACCTACAGGTATAGTTGGAATTGCTATTTTTCTCCCACTGATCTATTCTATATTAAACCAATTGCCAGTATCTTTCTGTGTATTTTCTTCCTCAACTATCACTCACCCTCCTTCTTCCAATCTTTCTGTGGTCTTTAGCTTTTCCTCTTCAGTTCCATTAATCACATTTTCTGGTATTACAGCCATTATTAAGAAGGAATATCAATCCTTACCTCATGACACATCTTACATATCGTAGATTTGCTTCAAATTTTCATAAATCTTTAAGCCAAAGTCCTTCTGACTTCTGTCTGCGTGTATATATGTGCACATAAGTATTTATGCATGCACATGTGCAGCATCCATCACAATAAGCCCTCGGGCACTCAGGGCTGTTAATACACAATAACAACAAAAGCAACAACAGAGGCTAATACCAATTATACAGCCACAGTTTGTATCATTCATTTCGTTCTCTCACACTATTTAATTAATACTTGCTCATCAACACAAGCCAGTACTTTTCATGCTTCTGGGCCAGTGCCAGCACTACATTGCAGTTTGACCAAGTGTACTGCAAAATGTACACTCTCTCTTCTGCCCTGGTACACTGCACAGCTGCCATCCTCTTTTAACCTCTCAATGCAAATTAGATGGGGTTGACAGGAGAGCACAAGCTGATTTTAAGAGGTAACATTTTTATACAATAGGCGATCTCCTTATTAATTTAGCATTTTCTTCTTTTCCTTTGAGTTTCTCCATTCTTTAATTCCACTTGGTAGTTTCTTTCCAACACTTCACAAAATTACATTCTTGGATATTCTCAGAACTTATTCCTCATTCTCACAACAAAACATCTAAGGTTCTGGCTTGGGGGTGGGGGGTTTTCTGTCTTTGTTCATCCTGTTATTAGGTATTTATCTGCATTCCATCTCACATGGCCAAAGCAGATTTCCCCCCAGTCCTTCAGATTGTCGATAAAGCCATGGATAATATCACATAAGGTCCATCAGGAACAAGGTATGCATTTATGGCTACTGATCCTGCTAGAAGTCGGTCAGGTTCCTGGTAAGGACACAATTCAATGTACAGTGTAGCAGAGCCTGTTGCCAACTTCATGGCCCATTTTCTGGGCAGCCAGATGATGCATCAAATATTTTCTCCCGACTTGTTTCTCCTCTTTCTCATCACTTTTATAACACTGAAAGAGTTCATCCCACACTGTAAATACAGATGATTTTACCTCATTTGAGCTGCTCTAGACCTATAGGATCCAAAGATTCTAAAGCAGTTTATATTTCCTGTAGTTTCCCACCACTTTGCAGTCCCAATTGTTCTTAAAATGTCACTTGCAAGTTTTTGCCTTATTATGTAAGAATACCTCAATTTTAATATATGGCAATTCTTGAATTCTGATCCTCCTCCTTTCACTGTCTTTATCTTAAAAGCAAGGACTTAATCCTTCTGTTTAAATTTTATCTTGCTAGATGATAATGTGTTTGTAGTGACCAAATAATTAGCGGTTGTGAAACACTTTTAGTACCCAGAAGCAGAGTTCTGAATATCTAAAGCACTACATAAAAGCTGTATGTTATCTATACTCTTGTTTATGTGTGGCAGTTTAAAAAAACAACAGTAAGTAACAATTTAAGCAAAAATAGGCGCGTATGATAATCTACAAATGACTCAGCTCAGAAGATATTCAAATATTCATATGATTAAAGATAGAGGTTTTTTGATGTGGCACACGGAATTTCTCTGTGTTTAAATGATGTTTAATCTCTCATTCTCTCTGTCTAGATCACATTGAAGTGAAAATCACTTAAAGAGTATAGTCTCTGTGAAATCATTATACCTGATCATTTAAATTTAAGTATATGTTAGTGACTCTGGCATTATAATGTTTCACTGTATTACTATTTTCATTTATAATTTATGTCATAAAAGTGAGATTGCACTGTAAACCCTTCTCCTTTGCATTGAATAGAACAGAGGCACATCCAGAAATGCTTCCCAAACTGCAGAAGCTGTAAATCAGTGGAGTTGCAGCACGTGGAACAATATACCTCTCCCAAACTGCTTTCAGAAAAAAATTGCTCCATCTGCTTGCTACTTGTTAATAAATGGGATCAGATTAAAATGTATTTTAAAATAATTGAGAATGTATTATACAGAAAGATTTTGTAAATCAAAGTATTTCCACTGTTCTGCCATGATTGTAACAAATCAACATTTCTATTAATGTTTCTTTTGCACAAGCACTCTGTTGCAACACTACTTCCCATTACATTTAAATTTGCTTTAAGAGAGTACAACAGTTCTTCATGATTTATAGTGAAGTAAAGAAGAATCAAGCCAAATATTTCTCATTAAATCTCCAGCTTACTTTGACCTCCCTCACTTCATCATTTTGAATACCACTTCTCAGGAGAATTTACAAATCAGTATTTATGCTAATTATTTTCAAGATTTTTAGAAAACTTGCTGTCAGTGCACTAAGTAATGAAAGAGGAGTTGAAAAATGCAGTGTTTCATCTACAAGAGGGCCCAGCAAAACAGTAGCACAGCAAACCTTTGTTTAACAAAAGGCTGGAGCAGCTCCAGTGCTCACTCGCTGACTGTTAGAAGCATGAGAGGATTTTGCTTCATGAAATTAACAACAAAACTGAAAATTACTGGCTCCCACTCCAACATATATCTGTGGGGGAAAAAAACTCCACATATATGTAATAAAAAGAAAATCCAAAGCTTTTTCATTCTGGTATAATGCAAACAAATATTGGAAAGTCACATGTCGACAATTTAAAAACTTTATTTATTCTTTCTTTGAAATGAAATTCTGGAACAAAAAAGACCTCAGTTTTATGAAGCATTTCAAATGTAACAGAACCTTGTTTCCATCGGGCCAAAAGATGTTTTTACAACAATCTGTCTGGGATGAAAATTTCAAGGGAAGCATTGGCAAGGAGTAAATAGAATCCTACCATGCTAAAGTTTTGAGCTTCTAGATTTTCACAGCCCTCATAACTAGGAGTGTATTTATTTATTCACAAATCATGGTATGTTGCAACACAGGTTTGATCTCATTCAGGGATAAACCGTTTCAGAGCGAAAAATTATTATGCATTAATTGCCCTTCTGTAGCTGCTGAAAACATTTGTGTTGGATCTCATGTCTCATTATTCACCTTTCTGGAGATCTGTGGGTGTAACAACCAAAAATGATCCAAGGACCTATTCTGTACTGTTACTGAAATGTACCATGACTGCTTAGATTCACTTCACTACTCGACTACTTTGGGTCTGGAAGTTGTTGCTATGAACAGCACTGCACTTTTGCATTTATGCATGGGAAATACCAACACTCCCGAGTCCTTTACCATGGAATTAAAAACAAGGTCCTGAAAATTAGTAAAAGTGGACAGGCATGAAAATAGATTTCCTTCTTTCAAACCTACACAACACCCCAACATCAGGAACACAGAAAGTGTAATTGAAGTTCTGAAGAGAAAAACAGCGAGCCCTGATTACACATGGGCAATGAAGAATGAGAGCAGTGTTTGAAATCTTTCAAGCAGACAAGGTAGTGATGCTCCATAAAAAGACAGGGGGAAGGTCACATTATGTTAACTCAAACAAATGAGACAAGAGAGTTCAAAAACTACCCTCTAACTCTGGCAGTGGACTAGAGATTGGGACTATTCTTTCTATTTTGGAAGCTAGTGTATTGTTCTCTCAAAGACTGTTTTTCTGTTGTATTTAACTCCTAGAGTTTACATACTTTATGAAGAACTTCAGTCAGGAAGTACAATGGATTAATCTCTTTTCTCCTCTATCTGATTTCTTCACTATTGCCTTTGAATTCTGGTTAAATTGGATTCAATTCCAAGTTGCATATCTATTACATCTTCGTATGGACTCCGACAGTGAATCTATTTTGAAATCTGATGTTTATACAAGAAAGAAATTTTACTCTTCAAAAAGACAAAGAAAACATCTCACATTAAATACAAACCCATGATATAAGTCTACGTTTTGAAGAATAGTAAAAGGGAGAAAAGAAAACTGCTGATATTTTAAACACTAAAAGCAGTCATACGTGTCACCCAAAATGTCTTTCTGCCACTAACACAGAATTCAACAAAAAATCTGTTTGAATGAAGACTGCGGGATTCACCACTAACCCCTTTTCTGGGCGGGAAGTCTGTCAGGATGCTGTTAGTCTGCACACCTGTTGTTGCGTTATTCATAAAGACAAAGGGAATCTGAAATTAGTTTAGAGGTAAGAGACTAGAGCTCTGCAACTACACTTACGGCAGCTCTACTTTAGGTCCCCTTTCAATAAACACGCAAAAAACCCATAATGAAGCAATTAGGTTTGTTTTACAAACACCACACACACAAAAGCCAGGAAATGACAGCAGGAGCCTCTACATACATTATTGCAAGAAGCATACACTTAAAAAATCCCATTACTACGAATTCTGCTAAAGGCCCAGTACAACTCTCAGCATGACCTGTTCCCCTTAAAGAAATGATCTGTTCCACAAGATGACTTAAGGTTTGCTTTAATGAATTTGTTGTGTGTTGCAATTTTTTCTTTACTCCTTCAGTGTATTTTTTTCCTAGGGTTAATTTACAATTATTAACTAGGGTAAAGTATAAAGAATAGCAAGAAGAGGTAAAAGTTTACAAGGGAACATCAGTGTAAATGCTGAATGTAAATGAGCATCTTAGCTAAGATGGATAGCCAGGAAAAAAGGTCTAAGATACCAGAACAGAGTTGCTGTTAATAGAAAAAAATAAACTGAAAACAATTCTCTGGGATAGGCAGTTCTATCTAACAGTTATTTAATTATTTGTCAATTGTTTGCCAATTGTTTTCAGACATGTTTTTAGCTTTTAAGTTAATTATAAATTTCCCAACTCCTTTTGATTTTCTTCAAGAACACTCCCACACATTGTACTATAACTACCAAAAATACCCTTATTTAAGAAATGTAGGATATACACACAATACCTTTCAAAAATATCTGTCAATAATGAAAAGCTAAAGTACCAATGACGAATTTCAGCCAGAGGCAATGTTACAGTAACTCCTATGAAAAATGTATAAATAAACAAAACCCCCACAACCCTACATAAAGAAATCAAAGAACTAGCAATGTAAAAATTTCCTGCTGACAGGCAGAATATGTTTAAAAGAAACACAAGGCTTTCCCACATACATTATTTAATTCATTATGAAAATTCCAACAATTCCAGTCAATTCCAACAATTCCAACAAACATTAGGAATTAATTTCTGTTAAAAAAAATTTCATAAATCTTTCCTCTAAATTAAGACACTTACTGCAAATAACTGAAACTAGCTGATTCACAAAAGGTCTTTTGCTATGGTAATTCCCGGGTTTGTTGTTCTGGTGACATAGCGGAGTCTTTCACTGAAGGTTCAAAGACAGTAATGGGAGTAATATAAATAACAGGTATGAAAATGACAATTAGGAGGAACAGTACAAGTAGTAAAGGGACTGTCAAAGTAGAGTCAGGAAAGTAAAAATAGGTTGTAAACGGAGCAATGTCTGTAACATGAGTGAACGTGTTCTAGCTAGTTCTTATGCTGATAGCTCAGCTGGGGCCACTGCTATGAGGAGGGAAGGCAGAGTCATTGAAAGTCAGGAACAGCCGGGCTGAATTCCACGTTTGATAGGTTCATTTATTTCGGAGCTGTAACTAGGTAGCTTTATGTTAGCTCAGTTGTGTTTACAGTCACCCATCTCAACTGTCTGAAAGAGTGCCTGTAAATGTTGGTGTAACTATTGCCAACCCCAGTGTCAGAGGTGAATGTAGCTGCCATGGAGTGGTACGGACCCCAGAGTCCTGAAGCAGGCCAAGACCTAGATAGGGACCAAGGACCAATGCCTGACTCATAAAAAAAACATCCATAACTCTCTACTACAGTAATTACTTCCTCAAAGATGTGAGGATTTCAAACTCAGACCTGAAATGAAGTAGATGTAGACACAAAAACCCCATACGACACTACCAGCTGGGGTAAAGTGGCTGGAAAGTGCCCGGTGGAAAAGGTCCTGGTTGACAGCAGCTGAACATTAACCAGCGTGTGCCCAGGTGGCCAAGGAGGCCACTGCCATCCTGGCCTCTACCAGCAACAGTGTGGCCAGCAGGAGCAGGGCAGTGATTGTCCCCCTTGCTGGGCACTGATGAGGCCACACCTCGAGTGCTGTGCCCAGTTCTGGGCCCCTCACCACAAAAATGATGTCAAGGCGCTGAAGTGGGTCCAGAGAACATCAGTGAAGGTCTGGAGCACAAGTCCTGTGTGGAGCAGCTGAGGGAGCTGGGGAGGTTCAGCCCGGAGAAAAGGAGGCTCAAAGGGGACCTTCTCACTCTCTGCAACTCGCTGATAGGAGGTTGTAGTGAGGTGAGGGTCAGTCTCCTCTCCCGAGGAACGAGTGATAGCACAAGAAGGAATGGCCTCAAGCTGCACAGGGGAACAGTTGTCAAACATTGGAACAGGCTGCTCAGGGAACTGGTGGAGTTACAATCCCTGGAGGTGTTTTAAGGCATGTTAAAAGTTAAGCAGTGGGACAGTATTTCCCACTCGTTAAAGTCACACCAGCAGATAATCCAGCAATCAGTATCCCGTGTCCCCCCCACAAAATCAGTGAGACAAAGTTCTAACCTCCTGCCTGGGAAATACTTCTAAGAAAATGCGTGCTAATTAATAACGTTACAGCACGTCCCTGTTTTAATGTTCATTTAAACTACCTTCTCTAGCTAATTGCTTCAAGTTCTGCCTTACAAAGACAAAGGTTAAACAGAAAACACGCCGAGAAATACTCAAATATTCCTACTTTTTACCTACAACTTGCTAAAGATGCATAGTCCTGAATCTTGCAGACTAGCATAAAAGACTTTCTCTGACTTAGAACCTGGATTATTCAAGTGGTCTATTAGCTACTTAATTTTGAGAGCAATGTGACTTTCCACGGGGATTTTGTATGTGAACAGCATACAAACAGATGCCAGGGGATAGTCAAGAGTACCACTAATGCCTAGGAGCTGAGTTCATAGTAGCAGTGAGCTAGTGAGCAATAATTTAAAGGGTCAAAAGCCTTCTGTTAATTTCTTAGGAGGCTTTTCTCTTTTGATGGCTGTGCTAACAGACCCTGTTCTATTTATTCATTGAAATTTATGTTTATATTCCATGTGAGATGCTCGTCTATCTGCCAACCTGTGTCAGCAAAATTATGAACCTGTCAGAGAGACAGTATTTTAGTAGTAGTAACCTACACTGGCTGTAAAAAACAAATGCAAATGTTCAGACAATTACTTATATGCAATGAAAATAGCACTTTCTAACAAATGATGCTGCCAAATAAAATAGTGACACTACTTATCTTTAAAACAATGAATTTATATCATCTACTTTGAATCATGTTAAGTTTTTTGATAGGCTTTATTTCATTTACTACCTTAAGAAAATTGCAGGCAATTTCAGATACATTCAGAATGTGGTTAAACATGGAAGTGCCAAACAACCTTCCTGAGGCATTTTGCAGAGCTGTGCTGAAATTCAGTACAGCTGACTGAATTCAACCATCCAAAGTTATCTCTCCTAGTCCATAGGTGTCAACACACTTGAAACTGCCATGTCAATATGTAGACAGGTATCTGCATATTTACATGATAAAAATTCTTGATTCTGCTCAAGCAGCATTTTTGCCATAAAATGGTAATTCCATTGCTTTTCATCTGCATGGATGAGGTTATTTACTTCATAGAATTAATTCACCTCAGTAACAATGTATTACTGGGTGCAGAGGAGAGAGGAGAAGAACCACAGGTTTCTTATACAGTCAGAGTGAAGAAAATTATCTCAGGATCTAATGTCTTGGTTTTAACCTTGTATTTACAAAGGTCTGCAGCAGCTTATTTGGACCGCACATTTACAAATGTGTTTCACTCTTTGTTAAACCTTTGCAATACATTTTGCTCGTATTATCATTAAAAAAGGAGAAGAAGAGATTGCAAGAGGTTATCTGGTGTATTTTCTTGCCCCGAGGTTTTAGGGAAGTGTGCTTTTTGCCAGCCTATTGTGTGTGTGCATGTACAATAACCAATTAGCGTCCAAGGCTTTAAATTAGTTATAAAATTAATCACAGCATATTAGAACTATAAAACAGCACTTGTAATATGTGCTCATTTTATAGATAAGCTAAATTAGCGTAGCCATTGAAAATTAGCTCTATTTCAGGAGTTACAAAGACAAACAGATCCCATCCTTCAGTCTCTGTATGTACGAGGATTATGAAGGATTTGATTCATAATAGCCAGACTAATTATATTTACACACTCAGGGCATTCTTTGATACTAGTTCAAGTTTACATTCAAGAACCATATAAAATGTTTAGTTGTATAAAGTCATACCTCTTTTGTCTGTTAAATATTATAACGTGATATAAAAATCATATTTGGTTTAAAAGATTACTGTTAAATCCATGTATTTATTTTTTAATTAGCATGGCACTAAAGATGAAAATCTAAAATCTTGTCTTTTGCCTAAGATACTTCACATTCTCCCAGTTAAGATGTATTTTGTAATTGAAAATAGTACAGAAAGTTTTTTCCAATTGAAAGATTCTTCTCAACTTCCCTCCCTTGACTCTTAAAAGAAAATATTTTTTTAATCCTTTTATTTGATATTTCTGTGGGAAGGAGGATGCTATTGATAAGTCAGCTCCTTCCTGTTTTCGTTTTTATTTTTAAACTTTTTAAAAGCTATTGCAGAGAAACTTATTTTTAATAAACAACTTCCCAGTAAATTACATTTGCATTGTTAACTAGCAGCTTCAAAAATGCAAAATGCAAAATAAACCAACAAAATTTTCCAATAGAACTTCTACTGACGATATCCTGGTCTCACTAATGACAAAGGAAGAGTATCTGGAAGCAATAGAAACAACACAGAAACTTGAGTAGAAACTAGAGAAGGAGGTCCAGAGTTGCCCTACTTTACCTGTAGATGAATGAATTATTCTTATATATCTCCCTGAATCTTATCTATCCAAGTACTCATGAGTATCTCTGCAGTTTCAGGTTTCCCCACGTGAGTGAAAGAATAACAGAAAATGGGAGAATGAATTTCACTCACCCAAAAAAACCTGAGTAAAGTGCTCTATGAGGTTTCCCTCATTCTTGGGTTTAGATATTTATACTTCAGAGAAAGAAGTTCTGTTACACCTACACAGTTGCAGACAAATTTTTGAAAGAACTAAGCATGCTGAGGGGCAAAGTCTTTTAAAACTTTGGTCTTAGGTGTCACAATGGGAACTGTGCTGGTGAGTGTATTTGAAAATCTCATCCTGATA
Source organism: Cephalopterus ornatus (assembly GCA_013396775.1). NCBI lineage: Eukaryota > Metazoa > Chordata > Aves > Passeriformes > Cotingidae > Cephalopterus > Cephalopterus ornatus. The sequence goes on from VZRE01006650.1 coordinate 1,116,923, forward strand.
TACGTTGTCCTAGTTGGAGTTAAGATCTTTTAAAATTCTGTCTCCAGCTATAAATGCTTGAAAATTATGCTTTGGAGTCTTCCAGGTTTATTTTCATTTAACAGATCCTTTTCAGAGACTCTGAGCATCTACAGTTCATGTTTAAGTTCACACGATCACTGGATACTCAGCATGTATGAATTACAGGCCTATCCTCATTTCTAGATATTCTGGTTACTCCTTATTGGGAAATGATGAAGTCTGCTTTTCATATCCCTTTCTCAGTCACATTCTTCAAACTAATTTCTGTTCCTTGTGATCCCTTTCGCAGTTAAACACTGGCCAAATTACTTCCTCATACTCATTATAAAGACATTCTAAATGACATAATATGCTCTAGAAAAGCTTTTGACAAGACAGACAGCCAAGGGACCGAAAGGTGATAGTCTTTTGCCATTTCTGAGTGATGTGGCTGCCAAAACTCATGGACTTGAGGTTTAACCTTGCACAGACAGCGATCTGTCTTCATGAAAACTGCCTGTCACACGCACATGCCTCAATTTCACAGAGGAAGAACTGGAACTGTAAAACAAGAGAACCTTGGACATCCCTAAAGAGAAAAAATGTCTAAAGCTTTCAGGGCCTCATCAGCAGCTAAAATTAACTCTGAATCACCCATGTGGATATATTCTGATGCAAACAAATTTGCCACAAGCCATAGCAATTACTATCTCCCATGGCCACTACAACTGCAAATGAAAGTATCTTCCTTTTACCAGAGCTAAAAAGCTACTAACTCTTCATTAGCACAGAACTACTTTTTGTCTGCAAGGACAAAACAAGTTGGTTTGAAAGGATAAGAAAGCATTCAGCATAACAAAACATGCATTTTTAAAGAAGGTCAGTATCATTTAATGCCACTCTTCTGGGTTGAGCAAATCTCTTCATTTTGCCATCACCCTCACAGAAAATATAAACAGCCATTAGGAGCCACAAGGGCTGAGGGAAATGCAGTGTTTTAATTGCTTTGCCTTGGGAATGTTGCAGAAGTTGGTCTTGCACAATGCAAATGCTGACAGCTCAAACAGAGATTTATCTATGGAATTAGAACAGCTTTGAAAAGAACACACATGAACCTGACAGAAAGTACTGACTGAAGACACAGTATCAGCTTATTAAACAATATAAATGAAGGAAGGATGCATTCATAGCTGATATGCTATGTCCATCTGGGATCCTTTTAGTCTGACAAGAGTAGCATATTATTGAGTGACAGAATTCAGGAGGAATGTGGAGGAATGCAAGGAGAATCATTAATGCTCTGTACAGAAAATAAATTTATTTATTGCCAGACTCTCCTTTTTTAACACATTGAGAGCAAACAACCAGCACAATCGTGTCAGTGATTTATGTAATTTTAATTGGAGAAAATGAAAAGTTGATCATTTATTGTCCTGCTACAATCAGGAATCTTAATAATGGAGTCAGAGCAAGCATGGCAAAGACTTTTAATACTGTATGCACAGTACCTAAGACAATAGGGGATCCCTGCTTGGATATTAAGCAATTAACACAAATCAATAGTAACTACCCGGTTTCTCTTTCACCAGTTTTGAAATACAGGGGTGACTGCACTTCACACAACAGTGTGTAAAACACTGTGTTATACACAGCTGTATAAAAATACACATAAGGGAAGAAATAGTGTCCCACTTTCCAAATAGATCTATCATCCTCATAAACATGTAAACATGTTTATTAAAATTAAAATAAATTACATTATATACAATGAAAACAATGGGATTCATAGTCCAAGTTGAAACAAGTATTTCAAACACATCTCAGTTTTGCCAGCCTTCAATGTTCTATGGCAACTCATATGTTATTTTAAAATACATTCTTACTGAAGTAAAATCGTTGCATGAAATTTTCTGATTTTAGCTTGAATTCAATAAAAGTAAAAGTGATATAACTCTCAAGACTTCAGTGAAAAAGCTAGAGGAAATTGTTTATAGATTGCTGGTTTGGGGTTTTTTGATAAATTCATTATTTCATACCAAGCTCATGATATCTACACATCAGAACTGTGAAATGCTGCTTCTTAAGAGCTTCTTTTAGATCATAGCATAGTAATGAGAGGATATGACCAAGCTACCAATAAAATCTAGAAGAAAATCTTGCACTACATTACACACATTCTAAATGAAATTTAAAATCTGTTAATTTGGGGGAAAAAATCTATCATCTTCTCATTTGTCTCACATTTGCTATCTACTACCATTTCTTTGATTTCAGAAAAATTACGTGTCAATACTGTAAACATACAGATTTCTCACATCATTACAGCTAGGCACATCAGAAAAGTTAAAGATTTTAAAGAAACCTTCTAAATAAGAAGGAATTGTTCCTGTTCTCTAAAGGGAGAACTAAATCGCTGTAGTGACAACATGGCCTGGAGAAACACTCACTTTTGTGAGGTGGTAGGATTAGGCACAGGAACACTGAGTACCACAATCCTTCAGCTCCAAAACACTGCACATGCAACCTGCATAAAGTTATTTACTTGACATTAGAAATGAAATTGGGAATAGTGCTCTGATTATCTGAGTCCCCTGACTATGTCTTAATCACAGATCATTCTCCCTTTAATAAATGCTGATGGCTGTTTCATGGAGGTGGTTACAGGAGATAAGTCATTATTAGAAAAACTAAAAATGTGTAAGTATCCAAAGCCCATCTCTACAGAATTTGTATTTATACACTGCCCACTCTCACTAAGTACAGCTAATTACCTTACTAAGTAACACCACAAGGTATTCAGTTACACTCCAGCACAAAACACTCCAGTGCTCTGATGCACTAAATATCTACCTGCCTACTTGTTTCAGCCCTGCAAATTAGGAAGGCAACTGCATGCTGCTACAACCAGTTCCTCAGAGAAAGCAGCTGTGTTCCCACCACATTTCCAAAACAAGCAAGTGAAATGTTATTACTATGATTAAAGAAAAGTAATTCTAGATTAGGCTGTTTCAAGACACAGCAATAAATTCCATCCTTACCTTTCAAATTGCCCACTATCTTTATTAATTTTCTATTTATGACATGGACTGTTCTGGAAGACTTCATATGATGTAACTGAAAGGTACAAAAATGTTTTTTCATATGTTATGCTTACTGTAAAATAACCTTTGTTTTCCATCTGATTTAAAAAGTCGGCACTACATTAGAGAGAACATATTTTGCATATTTCATATTCATAGATACTCCCAGCTCACCACTGTTAGGCCAAGGAAGCAATGCAACAAATGCAATAACTGCTCATGCATGTGAGCAGTCCCAGCAGTTGAACTTGAATATACAGACAGCACCAAATCTTTACCACATCCTTAAAGTCTTTCATGTACAAAAAAAACAGCTTCACACCTGGTGAAATGAAATATATTTGAGAGCTCATTGGTTTAGGCCTTGGACTATATAATTTCCTTTTATTCATCTCCCATTTTGAAATATTTTTCAAGAGAGACTCAGGATTTATTCTGGCAGCTTTGAATTTCTGCAGTGAAACTGTCACCATGTCTGCTATTCCTATGTCCACCAAAAAAAGTAGAATCACAGGATAATTTAAATCACACAGTATCTTATAAGCAAGAAAATAATGGAAATAGTAATCTTCAAGACAGCTGTGATAAAAATGCCTCCATTTTAGTGAGAAAAATCCAATCCTATAAAAAGTAAGTTCTTACTTGAAGAAAGTGTTGAGGTTATGCTGCTTCTTGTGTTTGAGGACAGAAAGATATCCAGAACACATACAGCTTTTTTTTCTCATTATTTAATTCTCTTAATCAATGCTGTTTTGAGCAAGTTTTGAACTCTGACATTCCCACACTTATGGAAGACACAGTCCTATTGACTTCAACACCAGGTCAGTCCATGAACTGCTTGGGCCCCATGACATGGTGCTATTTCTGCCACTCTTGCCGGTACACATCACACAGAGCTTTATGCCTGCTTTACAGGGATCAAAGGAATTAACAGAGGGAACCTGTAATGTAGCTGCAGCACTTTTGGTCACACAGCAGAAGCCCTTGCTGAACCAGGGCCCAACTTTGCAGACCTGGAAACATTTCCAGACCAAGTTTTAAATCTTGAATTCAGCAATAGTGTTTGTGGCCCATGGACACTTTAAACTGATATAAACTGCTCATGCTGTTAAAAGAATTCATCTAGTCAGCTTCTTTGTGATCGTTTCTGGTTTGATACCACTTCTTTATGTCTCTCATTGATTATTATAACGTGAACCAGACCAGAAAAACTACTCAGGCTAACTAACTTTTAGGTGGATTCCTTCTTTGCTGGCTCAGTTGCAAAACAGACCAGTTCCCAATCCACATAGGCATGTTCATGCCACCATGAACTATCAGACAGCAAGAGGTGGCTGGGACTGATCACTAAAGACCAGGGGCACTGCTTTTTTGAAGCAATAGCAACAGCTTATAGAGGCCTGTGATTTGTAGAACTACCACATTAATCATCTGAACTCAGAAGGGGTGCAGGCAATGCTCAGGTGCAGAGAAACACAACTATAAATTTATTCAAATCAAATAAACACACAGAAATCTCAGCAGAAAGCTGCCCGTGTTCTTGAAAATAGTCTCATGGGAACTTTTAATGGACTCAAATATTCAAAAATTTTATTCAGTCTCATCTGGGAAAAATAAAAAAAGAAAAGATGACTGTCATTGTGGAGAACCACCTTGTATCTGGGTTATTAGCTCAGTGACTCAGTAGTGCCATCTGCTGAATTAACTACACTCTTCAAAACACAACCTAACAAAATCATCTCTCATCTGCCGCTTATTGTCCATGGACCAGTTTTTGTCCAGTTAATTTAATAGAAAACTGTTGTAGTGCAGACACTTCAAATCACTTGGCACCTGCTGTTTTTCCTTTGCCAGTAGTGCATTTCAAAAGCTTACTCACAAAACAAAAGAAATAAGGAATTTCTTTTTCAAAATGTTTGCAATGATACTTTCAAAAACGCACATGGGCACAGAGTATTTGGAACAGTGCAGCAGGGAAGTAATTGTTGGCTGCTAAATGTTACAAGAAAATAGAAGCCTGGAACATGCAACTAATGAGACAAGTCAGGAAGAAAATAAATCTATGTTTACTGTTTCTGCAAATATCCAAGGAAATCCAAAATCCAGCAGTGCAAGCATATGGCATTAAAAGAAACATGATGGAAGAGATTACCGTGGGTTCACGCCACCAACAAAATGTCTCACATGCAAAAGGAATATATCTGAAAAAAACTGAAAGAGTGGGATGGAAAGAAGTTTTGGTGATATTAAAAGAACAGATTGAGGTAAACAAGATGATCCTTAACCATGTGAATCTCTTAAGTAACCACTGAAAAAGCTATGTCCTTCTATGCCTTCCACTGAAAATTCAGCCAAGAATTCCCTTCAGAAAAAGGAGGAGAGGTTAAAGATTCACCATCAAAATAGATGCTGTGCATCAAGATGATGGGTGGATATGGAGAAAGTCATGATCAGCTATTATGGACTTTGTAAACCAAAATAATATTGATAGATCAAGTGATGCTTACGCATATAAACAAAGTATATGCAAATGCTTCATCATCAGTTACGTCAGGAGGGAATTCAAAGAATTGACTTGCCGTAAAATTGCCAAGTGACTAAAGAATTGTGCACATTACTGAATCTTTCACTTGGTTAAGCAACCAATACCATCAGAAGTTATTCTATGGTTAATCACTGAAAATATAACAATGAAGCACATTTTTTCTAAATTTAGAAACAATTAAGGCCTAGTAATCATAAAATCAGAGTCAGGATTACCCTTTTGGTCTTTCTCAGATTTGACGGTACAGAATTCAAATAAACACGTTGTTCTTATAAATCATAAGCACTGAGAAAAACCCCTAAGTATCTCAAGAGATTTAACTCTAGATATAATTATCTGTACATTTTCATCTTCTTGAAAATAAATCAGATAGTAAAGGAAATAATATAGAAATGTATAAATGCTTTAGTTCTATGAATCATACAATGAAAGGTTGTTATCCTGTATTTCTTATTCAGACACACTTCTCAATAAGACTTCTGAGTACAAGAAATGAAACCCAAATTTTCTGAACTGCTAAAAATAAACTAGGTATTTTCCTAAATATTAGAACCAATGCTATTGATAACTGTTGAATGACCTAATTGCTATATATTGCAATCAATAAAAATTCTTTCCAGATCATATTTTTCCTGTAATATAATGCATAAACTCCTATAGGTATGATTTAACTGATTGTAAATTGGGAAACACAAAAAATATATTTAATGACTTACAAATGTACCGTGTAATTGTTAAAGCACTTCCTGAAGACATTTTTGCAAGACTACATATGTTTCAAAATGGGTTTTCTTCAGAAAGATGAAATATCTTGCACATCTTTTGAGGGAACAGTCTCATGATAATCTTTAAGAACTCTCTGTGGATTTTCAAGTCATCTTGTCAAGCAGCAGAAACCCCCTTATATGAGCAATCTGACCAGACAGAGCATGAGTGAGAGAGCTGAGAACACAGCTTCATCCCATACTCACAGAAGTCAATGGAAAAATATCTGCAGGGGTTTGTAACTGAAGTGTATAGGAGCCTTTACAATTACTTCAATGAGCACTGAATCAGTCCCATCACCAGCAGCAGAAGTTATAGTCACTGTGAGTAATATATGAGCTATCCTTAGGCTGCAATGTATTTGCATAAACCTTTTGTTGAATAACTTGAAGAACAAAATAAATCAAAATTGAAATCTATTCACAGTTAAATGGCAAGCTGGAAATGAGATTTAGTGAGTTAAATTATTCACCATGCACCAGTGAAAGCATATTTCACAGATTCACATTCCCGAGTGAACTCATGCTCTGCCACAGCCTAGCTAAATTTAGCATGAATAAGCATCTCTGGACAAATAACAGCCAAATGAAACAGGTGCCTTAACATGCACTCAACACCTGCTATTTTGCAGAAAATCACAAGCACACATACATGGTTCTTATTTGATTTATTAATATTTCCAGTGTGTATGAAGCTCTTTTGTACTGGACACAAAAACAGGGCTTTGGGCTAATATGCATCTGTGATTATGCACTAAATACAAAATTCAAAGGTTTCTTTTTCTTATGCCTGACTGACTTTCAGAGCTAAAATATCAGCTAGTTATGTCTACTATAATTTCTGTGAACTACTTTTATTTCCCTTATACTCCTTGTGAAATGAAGTGACCAGAACTGAAAATACAAATTCACATGATGGCATTGTATTATTCTTATATACAGCACTATGAGGGCTGCTGGGGGGAGTTAACTCCACCCCATTTGTACCCTTTCCTTTCTGTATTATAGTCTCTGCATATAGTCTCTGGCTCTATAAACTTGGAAACTGTATTTCACTGGATTCTAAGGACTCCTCCAGAATAGTACCAGTTTCTACACTAAACTATCCTTGCCAACAATTTATATCTGAATTTTTCTCCAACACATTATTTTGTCATCCTCTTGCCTTTCATTAATGTTTGCTTTGTTAGAAGCACTCTGCTTCAAAGATGTTAAACATGACTCTCTCAAAATTGCTGGTTCCTTTGTGCGTGGAAGGTAAGCGCTCCCATGGTACTTTCAGAAAGAGGAATAACCATTCTCCTGGGAAGGGTTCCCGCACGAAGGTTCACGTGACTGCACCAAAGTCATCACACCTGTTTGTACAATCACTTTGCTACCGGTTCCTGAGAGGGCACTGCAGCCATTTGTGGAGAACCAATGTCATATGAAGTAGAAGAGAGGAGCAGAGTTACACCATCTACTATTGCATTTGAAAGCGGTGGGGAGCTCCGACACAGGAGTCCTGTGGTCAAACACAAGGCTGGCCAGAACAAGACCCTGGGTGTTGAAGAGTTCTGAAGTTTCTCAAGTACAGAAACAAAGGACACTGGCAAGTGAATTGAAAATGGTACTGTTTGAAGAACAATCAAAATCAGTAACACTGACACTAATAAGCAGAATGACTGGCAGTTTGTTCAAATGCTGTTGTAAGAGTGATGAGCAATTCAGTCCCATTTGCCAGGAGAAATATTAATTGTATGTTAAAGTATCTCCTATCTTATTGTAGCTGCAGTATAAGACAAATGACTAAAGCATAGACATGTAAATGTGGAAATAAATGTAGATTCTCTAGAATTAAAGCTGCTAATAACAGAATGTTGAAGGACAACTGGGTGTCCTTGCTGAATTCAGATGCTTAAGAAAATTTATAGCTTGCCACAAGAGAAAACACAATAAAGAGTTTGGAAACACACTTATTCTAAAACTAATAGAGATGATCTAAGATAAGACAGTTCTATCCAATTGAAAAAGTCCCCAAAATAACAAAAAAATACTAAAAACCAGTAAGAGAGCACAGAGGAGGTAACCACTGACTGTCTGAAGAGTAGACAGCTCAGAGAAAAGATTGCTGCAGAAAGTGGCAGACAATCAGAGTTGAAAACCCCAAACTTTGCTTATTTAAATTAGCTGTACTGAAAGATAAATAGAAAAATCGTTGAAGTGAAACTAACAATGGATATGGGTCATAAAAGGGAGGAGAGAAGGATCAATCTGCTAATGGTTCTGACCTCCCTATTCATGCTAACATGGCCAGGGCAAAATAAAACATTTATAGTCAGACATGGTAAACAGCAAGAGAGCAGATAATTGCACAGGCACACTTTCTCGTCAGTGATATTTTTTCCTCATAGTTTATCTGTGGTTATACAAAACAGAGGTAATGATCTACTTAGCTTATGCATTAATTTATGATCCAGGAAATAAAGCTCAGTAAATAATAATTACCATCACTGTCTTGGTTTATATCTTGCTAAAAAATTCTCAGTGGCCAATAAACACTCATTCATTTAGGATTTTTTCTCTCTCCTCTTCATAAACATTTTTGCATTTCATCCACTTTGCTCTCAGAAGACAATTTTACCACAGGACTGCTAAGCAATAAATAACATCAAATCTTCAATGGCATAAATATATAAGCAGTTTAACTCTACATACATAAATTCACTGACTTTGGTGAGATGCATGAAGCCAGACAAGTGTCTATGCCTTTGGAAAATACAGGAATTAATTATTAAAATACATTTTTCAAAACAAGACTGTCAAACTCTACTTGTAGGAGAGACTTTTTAAATTCTGTAACTGCTGTACTATATCAAACTTGCTTTGATCTTCTTAAAGAAACACAAGTTTAACTGTCAAAAATCAGCTCTTGTTCAAATCTTTTACAGTTCTGATCCAAGCAGGAATATGCTGGCACCTAGCATTTCTTTTTCTCCAGAAACACACTTCTGAGTATAGTTATTCGTAACATAAACCACAATCATCTGCTTAGCTACTTTAAGAGCATTCATATATTTTTCAAAGACAACTGCTATCTTTTTGCATCTGTCATAAGCAAATTTTTCAGTCTAGCTGTCAAGTGTGAATAAAATTATTTATTCTGAGCTTCTCCAAAATTCTTATTAATTACATTTATTGTGAGCTTGTAATAATTCTAAACGTGCTACCACTTTTCGCTGTGCATAATCTGTACTCTCACATATTGTTTTATACCATCATTCATCCAACACACCCACAGAAAAAACATATGAGAAAGAGAAGATGTGTCGTTCAGCATCATGTTGCTCAGTGCGGATCAGAACTGAAGGAAAGGGCACATTGGTGCAAAAAAACCGGCACAATGATGATCTGTTGATGACACCTGCAGGAATATCCCAAACGGTGTCAGGTGGCCTAGTCTCAAGGCATCTAGGACTTTACAGGTTAAAACTAATAGGCTTGGACTTATTCTGCGAGTAATTGGAAATAAGTGGTGACTGCAGAGCCTCAACAAAGTAGGCCTGGGTGAGGCATTCTTTAAAAAGCAGGTAGTCATATTTTGTATTGAATAGCCATATTTTCCACTTCCTGAATGCAGATACTAAGGGAATTTCTAATCACAAATTTAGGACCTAGACCAAAGCCAACTACATTCGACATGGAACATCTCCTGCTGAAACCATCAGCAAAGAAAGCCCATGTACATAGATGGAGAAGCCACTCTAAGACATGGCATTCCCTCCCCTTTCTAGTAATTACTAAATGTTAAACATATTGCCAATTCTATTGCCAATTCTCTTGAATTGATAGGCTCTGTCCTCAGCAGGTTCCCCACCTTGCTTCAGCATTACACCACAGTGGCACAGCTGTTGGCTTCTGGTTCTGGAAATAAGGCAGGCTTTTCTCTGCTATACTGCAGGAGATCACCACGCCTTCAAAAACTCAAATTTGAAAATAGAGACCAAAATACGTAAAAAACTCTAGTTTTAATGTCAAGGAAATTCTCACCCTTAAAATGTATCATTCTATTCCAGAAACTGTCCTTGACATCAGTTGTTTGAATATTTTTCCTAATAAGCATAACGAAGAAAGTAGAAGAATAAAGGAAAAAGTCCATGATAGGGAAGGGACCCAAAAGAATCATCATAGAATCATAGAATCAGCTGGGTTGGAAGGGACCTCTGAGATCATCAAGTCCAACCCTTGATCCACTACCAAATTATTTTCCCCTTTATCCCCTGATTTCAAGCTGAAGTATCGTAAAAATAGATTGACATTTTTTAAAAAATCCTATAAGGCAAAGAAAACACAGTAAGTACCAGTGCCAACCTTGGCACCCACTGAGTCCTCTGCCTTGCCAAAATCTTTCATTGAGCTGCTGGCTGAAAGTGTGAGGAGCATGCTGATGCTGCAGCTGCTGCTGTATTTGTTGTGTCCTATACTGGTGGAGCTTCTCCAAGGATTTCCTCCGAAACAGCTCATTTTCAGTTCAAATATAATAAACCTCCATTTCAAGAAAGTTCCAAAAAATCCTTCTCAGTAAGAGTGATCCTGAAAGCACTCAGATGTAGGTCTAAGACAGACTTAAGCAGAACACTAAACCCTATGTTTGCTTTAAACCAAATTAATTATTTGCCATATATGACTTGGTTACTCCCCACAACCCGAAGTCCTTAACAGCTGGGCCAAATTGCTGGATGCAACATGTTTTGAAAACCAAATGTATTGTTTAAAAACATCTTTGTCAACTGCAGGCCCACTGTCATTAGCAGACATTTGCTAAGTGAATGGATGTTACACAATTTTACACATTTACCCTGCAGCATCACAGGAGTACAGAACAGTTTAGATTAACAGGTAAATCCCCAAATTGCATTTTACAACCTGAGCAAAAGAAGAGTGACAAGAGAACTATGTTTTGCTGGAGGTAGAGAGGAGGAAAGAATTTGATCCGTTTCCTATTTTTGGCACAGAGAATTGACAAAAAAGTAACTGTCCACAGGGATTACTAAGGAAATGCTGCTATGGCAGAGTACTGAGGAAGAAGCATCATGCTTCATGCATGTGGTGGGCAGTGTGTGAAAGGGCATTGCCACGTACCTGACTGTGGTCTGGAAGAAACTTCTACCTAAGAAAAACGTAATTTCCCTGCCCCCAGACAAAGTAACCTGAAAGCCAAGCTGTGACTCGCTGGGTCACCAGCTTCAGAGCAATTGCAGATTGTTTCTCCCTGCCCGACAATATATATCCCCTTCAAAAACACTTGTTCTGGGAGTGGTGAACTGAGAACCTTGCACAGCTTTGCCAAATGTTTACAAAGTGTAAGCTGACAAAAGTCAGCTGTTTAACAGGTCATCCAATTACACAATCAATGGCTGAAAATGCTTTGGTAGTCTTTTTTAATCTTGATTAACAAAGGGAAGGAAACTTATGTACTGGTTTTGCTGTTCAAAGCATTAACAAATACTGTCATTAGAGAATAGCTTCCAGGGAAGCTTTTAAACAGCATAAATAATGATAATGGTAATATTTAAGTACCAGTAAGTGAGGCTGAGCTGTGAGTGCACACAGGCATGCCCCACACTGATCCAACAGTGACCAGGATCAAGGAACAACTGAGGGCAAGAAAAATATGCACTTAGACACTGCCTAACAAGGTATAACAGAGGAATGACACTTTCAACTTGTAGAATAAGCACAAATGTATAAAAAAATATATAAGATCAATGGGAATATGCCCTGTTGCTTACAGGATTTGCTCTGAAAGTACCATCTTTCATACTGCAACAGATTATTGTGTGAAACCAGTCTCCAGAGATTCATATTTTTCAGTAGATGTTGAACAATCCTTTCATATTTGCAACGTTTCAATTTACTATGATAGATATATTTTAATACGATATCCCCTACTTTTGGAGAGGCTGAGCACCTTTTCCTCCTACTGATTTCACTTGGAGTTATAGTTGCTCAGCAGCCATAATCAGTGGGCTCAGTATCTTCCACAACAGGACTTGATGAAGACCTGCATTGTTCATATTAGTAACTTGCCTAATGATCTGCATTTCCTCTGTATAGGTTCCCAAAAGAATCTGATATGACTGAAAAAAATAAATTTAAAAAATTTAATATTGGTCAAATTGGAAAAAAAAACCATTCTCAGACTTCTTTGATTATAAAAATTGTTTTCAGATAATAATGAGAGAAAAAGGGCTTGTAGGAAACAATAACTACAACCAACTAAAACATGGTGCTTGTCTTCTATTGTGATATCTACAGAAAATCTTAATAACTAGTATTCCAATAAAGGGACAAAAATTAACTGATTCTTAAATGGTGCATGTAATACATATGTTATACAAAATAGTTGCTGTTATTATTATTAATTGGAACTAATCTGGTGGTCCTTCTTTGTAAAAGAAACACACTGAAAGCCAGTAAAGTAGTAGGGTATTGGCTGATAGTACAATAATTTAGGTAAAACAACATCTAATCTAATTAGCATTAGAAACCCTTAAAGCGTCCTTGTCAAACTGAAGTTCCAAGAAAGGACAGTAATTTTTATTAACCACAGTTTACTGGAGGATGTTCCTCTGGCTCTGGCTGTTCTGCACATATTGTATATGCATCCATTACTCAGTGTAAATAAGTTACACCCCTCTTACCACATGAAATTCCTAACTATGCTGAAGATCAGAGATCAGCTGAATGAATGAATTCAGAAAGAGATGCACATTTGGCTGATTTGAATTCAAAAGAAAACACTTTTTGATCTGAGTTTACTGTAGTGAGAAACTGCTGCTTCCTTAAAATTCAAAGCAAGTAAATGCAGATAAGAATCTTTCTTTATTAGGAATACTTTTTAAAAAGTTAACATGTCATTTTAGGCCACAGTAAAATCAGCAGATTCAGACAGCACTGCTTAAATTTTACAGAAGATTTTCATATTTTTTTTTAGAATAACAGTCTTCATAGCTTCTTAAAGGCATGAAAATGGGTTTCAGTTCATGAACTAGCAGAATATCCTCAACAGTAAGACTATGTTGTTTCTAGTCTTGTTTTGTGAACAAGACAGGAAAGAAAGAAAGACTACTTTTTACTGGTATGATTCCCTCCTGAGGATCGAGACATTGTCCCAATATTTAGGGCTGAGCCTATTTAAGTTACTGGTGCTAAATTTGCGGAGGTGAGTACAGTGAAGAGAGAGCATATGCTCCAGCCTTTCAACATATCCTGCAAACTGCTGGTGCAATGTATCCTGCCGTGTAGCCCTTTAGGAGAAACTGGAAATGTTTCATCTGTGCCCTAATGGTAGAGCGGACACAGGGAGTGACAGTAGGCAGCTTGCTCCCTCTTTGCACTTGCTTTAAGAGCAACCCTTGTGGGACATGCATCTCCAAGGTGGCAAGAGTGGCTACTGCAGTAATCATACATTCTAGTGATTTTGGACTCCTGCAGTTGAGGTATTTCTCTTAAAGATCACATCAGAGTTTTAAATTATAACATAAGACAGAGGCTGTACAACTCAGCTACAAATTCTGCACAGGAATAGAGAAAAGAACAGAGACAAGGGAACAGCAGCAGCACGCTGAGGCAGCTGGGTCAAAGACCACGTCAGGATCCTGAAAAATCATAGAAAGGCTTTACAGAGGCTGACAGACATGTTCTTCAACAGCAGTAAAAACACTGGGCCTGTATAAGCAGAGATTGGTGTGAAGAGCAGCACATTTGAAAGAATGTGAGGCATGGCAGGCCAAAATGACTTGGCATTAAAGGCGTGTCTCTGTGGTGGCCTACACGGCTCTAATGCTACAGAAATAGTGCAACAGATTCTTCATGGAAAAAGCTCCAGTGGACAGGGATGAGCATCTCTTACCTTCCTACTCTGCTCCATAGAGGAAATCAGCTTCTCAATTAATTTTTAGAGGTGCTCAAATAATTTCTGAGATTCTGGCTCTGAGATGGATAATGCAAGCTCTTCCTTACTTATCTTAGGAATAGGATCAAAAACCTTCCTTCTCCTTAGGCAACTACTACTTTAAAGTCTCTCTTTTCATCCTGTATAATAGGGATTGGAAAGGTTGGAGGCAGACTACATGAAGTGAAGTAAATCAATGAATAATTACTACCCTACATAGCAGAAGCAGCCAGCAGCAGTCCTAAAAGAGTGAGACAGACAGACAGAGTTAATCTGCTGTTTTAATCCTGTCGCAGCAATCCAACCCCTGAACCTGTTTCTTTCAGCTGAGAATGAATCAATGACTCTGCAGATTAAAAGAAAAAAACCTCATCAGTCAAAAGCAGAAATACACTAGACAAATGAAAAGTCAAACACAGTAATTCAATGAAAAAAACCTCACAAGGCAACATTTGACAAAAGTGAATGATGCTTTTAAAGCATCACCTCCAACAAAATGTGAAAGTCAGAAACAAATTAAATAATAAAATTTACTCCTTTTTATTCCAAACTGTGTACATCAATTATATAATTATCATAACATATTCATTTTCCCTAAATGGAAAGTTTGCTCAAAGTGTTTCACTGTCTAAAACCATGGGTTCCCTAAATCCTCTTCACTCACCAATCATTTCTGAAGTTATGAAAGAACACAGAAGTCCTTTCCCCCACTGCAGATCACAGAACCCTCAGCTGTCTGTCAAATACATGACAAAAGTTCATACAGCTTATGTGATATGAAACACGTGAATTTTACTGCAATACATAGTACAAGTACAGTTGTACTTGCAGTACAAGTACATTTGTAGACATATTAAATTTTATATTATTTCAGAATTTGAGGAACAAAAAACTCTCATCTTAGTTATAAACTTCTGTGAGTACCTCTAAACTGAAAGTCAGTGGAACAAAATCCATCATTCAGAGGTGCAGAAGGCATTAGGACATTCTGTTCTTATTGATCTGTGAACTGCTGGTCTCTTCTATTTAGAACGTCTATCTTACCTTGTTACTTCCAAACCATTAGTGCAGTCTAAAAGAAATATGTAAGTACAGGGGCTTTTAATTGCTTTGTATAAATTTAGAATTAGAAGTTCACAGGAGATGTTTCCATCTGATTTGCACCTTGACCATGATGCTTTTTTTCATTATTGTGCAGCTAGCAACCCAGGAAAGACTAGAACTATTAATAATCACTCGATCCTGTGCATGCACAGCATATTCAGCCCACTAACAATAGCCCAACTCAGAAAAGAAATGTAATGTGCAATGTAGTCCTCGAAAGGGCCATTGCATGCTAAATGATTCGTTATTAATAAGAAAAGTTGCAAACAAGAACTTGTTCAAAAATAGGTACAAATACATTTTAACCAAGCCATACCTTCTCACATGTCAAAATTGTCACTACCTACCTGTAATGGCCGTTCAGAACTCCACGGTCACCACTGATGTTTGGACTTTTCCACTTCTTTATATGTAACAATATATGTGACAACGATGACAAACTTACTATTTAATTGTACAAAATTAGGCAAGTACTTTCACATCATAAAGTTTTAGGGATGTATTTCCTATTTTTTTTCAGAACTTTAAGTCTAGGATGTTCTAAATATTCTGCAACCCTGCAGTTTTTAAAATATTGGAGCAGGAGGAATGCAGTGGTTTAAGCTTTTTAATTTTGTATACTAGGCCAATATGTGTTTTATCCTAGAGAATTTGTGAAAATATATAAGGAATGTAGGAGTTACAGTATATAGTATATAAAAAAGTAGCATAATAGTACATTACCTTGTTGTTATGTGCAGGGTTACTTCTAAAAGTGGTTACCTTCAGAAACAGTAATATACTTTTAATTATCCTTTTCTTGTGTGTCTACTATATATTACATATCATAAATCAAATTATTTTTTAAAATGAGATGTGAGATGAAAGAGCAATGGTCCATTATGCAAAGTATTGGTCACTTTACGAAACTACTTAAGAAAGATGTCAAAATTCTACCTTTTATCTGCTTTATTACTTACTATCCCATTTTCTTTTTTGTTTGTTCATTCTTAGTCTCACTGTGGAAACTACAAATTGAAAGCAATTCCACTGAAACCACTCGAGAAGGCAGTCAGTGATTCACCAGGTACAAGACTCTGTTCTAAAGCCTGTGGGAGGCACCGTGTCAGCTGAAGGCAATAATCCAGAATATTGAGATATGGAATCCATTGTTGCCTTCTGTCTTTCCCAACAACAATTTTACACCTTTTATGCCTTTCAATCATGGTGCAGCACACAAGAAAATTGTCTCACAAGCAAACAATACTTCTTAGCAAAGCCTCCTGTATATTTTTTTGCCATGCCAAGTTTTCGTCAACAAGCAAAATTAATATCCTGGAAGTAGTGATCAGTTTAGACACTAAGTAATTCTAGACTTCTGCTTTGCCTCAGAAAAAATCTCACATCTCACCAAACAGGAACAAGTGGTATGTTTAAGAAAAATATTGTATTTATATTAGAAATTGAAAGCAGCCAATAATCATATTAAAAATTGAACTCCAGTCCTGAGCTAAAACCTTCTCTAAGCTGTTTATCATCTTGATCAATGTTTAGAAATAAATGCTCCCTAGACTAAAAATTATCAATGTTAATTTGATTTACATGATTAATTTCTGCAGAAATAGTGATATTTCTGAGAATTAAAGCCAAAAATAAATAAAGTAACATAATTAAAATATCACTGTTATGAATCTGGAATCTATACAAATGCATTTACCAATATTTATAACTCTAATATATTTACTATTATAATAATTTCTCAAGTCGCCATCAGTCATTACAAAACCAAGCAAAATCAGAGAAGTTTGTCTTTGAGATATTTTTTTGTTTGGCTCCATTTCCCTGCATCAAACTTTGAATGGAGATGCTACACGAGTGAAGCACAACTTCCCCTTTGGCCAGAGAAGCTCTCATTTGAGATTCCAGATACACAGAGTTACAAAACATAAAAACATCAAGTTGTGTCTAGATTTTTTTCTTCTTGTCCAGAGTGTAAACCTTTCTATGAAAGTGAAATCAAGGAAGAGACTCCACAGGGAATAGAGCATCGTAAGTGAGTCAGGCATGATTCTGTGCAAAGGAATGACAAAATAAAGAACATCCATATGGATTCCTTAACCTTCTGGCCCATAAAGAGTTGCTCTGACTGCAGTTTTCCTTCTTGTGGGAGCAGGCCAAGGACATATTTGTGAGTCTGTCCACCATGAAGGCTCTGCTGGTCCAGACATTACTGTTTCTCGTCAACCACAGGCAATGTTACCGGGGCAGCTGGAAACTTTACAAAATAGTTGCCCACCAAAAAATACAAGTGCGTCAAGCACTAGGAGTTTGCTGACAATATACTTAGTACAATAAAAACTTCAAAGAAAATTGCCTGTTTTCCTGACTTTTTCCTGTCATAGACTTTAAGGTGAGCTGCCTATCAGCTATGCTTTTGTAGGTCCCAGCCTTCCACAGTCCCCATATCCTTTGGGTTACATGGCAAACAGATTGTCTAAGCTGCTCCTAAAGAAATTCTGTACTCCCTGGCAATTGTTTTTGAACCAACTACTCTCCTATAAGAAACTCTGGAATATCTTTATTTTAGGCAGAAGGAACAACAAATCAAGACACTATTTTGTTCTACAGACAACACCTGTGCTTTTCCCTTGTGTCTCCTCTAATTAAAACTAAAACTAAAAGCTAACTTAGGAACTGACCCAGTACTCATGAGTATGCTGGAAAGCCTTAGTGGATGCTAGGTCAGCCTATTCATTTATATATTCTTCTGTTACAGAGTAGTGTTCTATTTTATATTACAGCCACTGAGTCTTCTCGTTTGGATTTGTAAGATGAGAAGAGAAGAGGTAAGCACTGGCACTGCAAGGCCTAAGCAGAGGAAGGGCAGTAGTAACAGATGTGAAATTGCAGGAAGGTGAATAGAGCATTGTGAAAAAAAAACCATAGGGTAAGCTGTCAAACAATAGCAGGGCAGCAAAGCTGACAGGAAGAGGATCACAGGCAGAGAAAGGTGTTAGCGAGTGTGAAAGAACAGCTTGCTCAGCAATTCTGGAGACAGAGTCACAAGTCAGCCAAGAACAGATACACAAAAAGACAGAAACGGTTAAAGGAGCTGCCTTGATAATGGGACAGAACGAGTTCTGCCACTGAGGCTGGAGAATTGCTAAGACTTTATATATTGATAATCCAGTACTCACCTGCTGTTAGCTTGCAATATTCAAATGGAAAGATTATGAGGCTCCACTAACTTTCTTCAAACTACATATCTATTTAAAAAAATAAGATTTTCATTACCTCTTCAGCCTACAGCAGTGCAGACATATATCAAAATAAGAAGTAAAATTTTAATCTAGTTGCTGTGGTCATTCACTTCTGAATTTTCTATTGACTGCTCCTAAGCACACTCAGCTCTCCTAAGCACAGTCTCACAGAGAGCAGGACTGGATATAAATAGGGGTAAACAGACAGGTCATATGATTACTCAAAAAGTAATCTTCAAAATTAACTGAAGAAGCAATATTGCACCTATTTTTGTTATGGGACTACTAATGGACCTACACAGCTGTGAAATGGAAATAACATGACTTATTTAAGCCATATTTGAAGCAGAGCACAAGCTCCTAGTACCGTCCAATGGCCTTGCAGGAAACCATTGTAAAAACTAAAATTTCTCTATAATTAATTAGAATCAGCTGTGTACTGGCAAATTAAAAATACCCTCAGAAAACACATATTCTTTAATAACCTTAAATTAATCAACAAACATACTGTGCATGTGTTAAACAAGACAGTTAAAGGAAAGCATCACTGTAAGAGTAGCATGATCTCTATAATCTCCACAGATCTCGAAATTATATAGGAATGCTTTGTATATCTCAAACCCATAGTGCCCTGTGGCAAAATCATTCTGGCTTTTAAAAGGGAAATGTATTAAAATTGATACACTCTCTTTGAAACAATTAAACTCAATCTTCTCAAGCATTAATTGAGACTATTGTCATTCTCAAACTACATTGATAACATTTATCAACTGCTCAAAGCCTAAAAAATGCTGCCATTTGAGGTATGCTGTGAAGTTATCAAATCTTTACCCCACTGGTGTATTCCCTTTTTTTTTCTGCTAATGTAGACACTAATGAAGGAAAACAAGGAAGAATTATAATATAACCAAAAAAGAGAATGAGTACATTCAAATGGCTTTTTTTTTTTTACTTTTCAGTAACTCATTAGACTTAGGATGCATGGTCAGACTGGCGATACCAGCAAACCTTTTTTAATTGCACATTCTATTTGCCCCTGTTCCATGCATTCAACCTGCAGAGAAGAAAGACATTTAAAGATTACCAAGGCAAGTTTGTAATGAAGCGGATACCTCTTTGTCTGTCCTTGCGCCAACAGCAGCAGAAGGGATACTAATTAGAGGGTGAATTATTAGCTTCCCATGGTGCTCTGCAGGGGCATTAAAAATGAGTGTAGTTTGTTGCTTTCCTTTTAGATGGTTAGTACTGGTTTAATATATTCCTGTTTCTAGGTGAGCAGCAGGGGACAGTTTTTATTATTATAATTGTTGCATAATTACTGGCCTAAGGTTGCCTATTGTTAAATAAAAATGCTGAGATACTAATGTTTTATTGAACAGTACAAGTAGATAAAATTGTAATATATTTTCCTGAACAATATAAGCTTGTTATCTGGCAGCTTGGTGACAACTCTAAGTTGTCTTGTGGGTAAAGACCCCGATTTTTTGCAAAGGCTAAATATAAAACATGACTTTCCAAAACTTGAAATACATTCAACTTAACAAAGTAGTTTTATTTTATTTATTCCAAAGACAGTACCCAAGTCTGCATACATGACCTAAACAGATTTTACCCGATGAGGATTGTGAACTGACCTCAGAATTAAAAGTTGCAGCTCTCCTTTTTTATGCTATCTGAACCATATAAATATATTCTAAATTTTTTCCCCATATTTTGTCTTTACAATAATCCAAAATTGATTAGCAATATAAGAAATTAAATACAAAAATAACTAAAATGAAAATAAATAAAATTAAGAAACATTCAATATAAAGCCAAACAACAAATTCATAAAATCTTCCTTGGTCCACCTTATGTAGCAGAAGAGCTGCCTGAATTTCTAGCAAAAAGGTTTTCATACTTCATCTCAATTTCCTGTTGTGGTTCCTGCATGTCAGTAGGTAACAGGCTATTTAGATGTCCCATGGTTTATCCAGGTGGAGCTCTATCTGCCAAGCCACCTGCTCTGCATCACAACTCCCTTTGGAGGAGCATCGTGAATGCGAAGGATCAGCTCCTGTCACTTGTCTCTATGTCACATTCACACAGATTTCTTTCTAAATCATGCAAATTCTACATGTAAGTCTTCAAACAGCTATCCTAAGTAAACCAAACACTGTTTTAACCTCATCTGGTTCTTTCTACAAAGGAGGAACATGAGGACATAGGAGAAAGCCAATTATTTGTTATACTTTTCAAAAGAAATTATTTTAATGAAATTTTACCACAAGTCAATTAGAAAGTTGCTCAGCATTGCACTCTTATCATTTTTTTAAGGCAGAACCTCTTAATTTTTTTTACTTTCATAAAAGTAAAACAACTCAGAAAAGTTAAAACAAGAATAATTAGAGGACAGAAACTAATTAGCTGTCTTAAGTCTTTAAATGGTCTCTCAATGCTTTTTTTTCTTGTCAAGCCTCTAAACTGAAAAACTGTCAGAATTTTAAAGATCTGGAGACACTGTTCTGTTGCCTTAGAAGTCATTCTTCCTCCTGATGCCTTCAGCTTCTCAAGTTCCACCAGCTCATTTGAGGTGCTGTGGTTATGAAGAACATTTCGGAAACAAAAAGTAAATGCTTTAAAACTTTTACTAAACTAGTTTTTTTTTCTCTAAATCATGACAGACACATAAAATTCTTCAAGAGAGGTACTTGTAGCAAGGCTCCTCTGGTGAATCCAAACACACAATACATTTCAGGGAAGAAACACTTAAATATTGTTATATAATGGAAGTAAAGAGGACTACACTGTCCATTCACAGCTGGTGGAATACTGCACACAATAGCCACCTTTCCCTACTCAAGTCATCAGCATCCTTATTCAACTTCTTCCACCTTGACCTAGAAAATACATCAGTCATTTGCTATTTCTGTAATGAAATGCTGATCTATGCAAGCCTGTGCTGGCAGCTCTATCCAGTTCTTTCACTGCAACGTTCTGCTGGCTGCCAATCTCCAAAAACCCCTTGGTGTTGTTGAACAATAAGGGATCACTGACCTTTCCTTCCTCTCCAATGAATGAACTATTTAAAACCTAAGGCCACTGTAGAGATAACACAAACTAAGGAACTGATGGCAGGTGTCATCAGTGGAGTGTTATGCTGTTGTGACTAGAAGTTTTATGTGTGCAATCTTTATATTGCACAAGCATCTCACAGCTAAGACAAAAGAAATGGTTGTGCAGGTTTTGTAAACTTCGTCTAAGAACAAAAACCTGGTTTTTCTATCAAACCTGACTTTGCACTTCTGATGTGGAAACTTCACTGTCAAAAAATCTCACAGCTTCCCACAACACCCTTGGTGCAAATTATTGTTGCTTCTTTATATGTTTTAAAAAGATTTTTCAGAAACTGTAGAAAGAAATCTATACAGTTATTCCATTTTAGGAATTTGCATTATTCAGTATTCCTATTAACAAATTATTTAACTTTTTCTTCCTACTTGTACCAATCTCATTTTATTCTTCTGGCCTCAAATTTCTTTTCATCTTCTTTTTCTGGTGTCGATAACCCCATGATAAACCCTAGAAATCTTCAGTGACTATGTTTATGTAGCTCTGTGGAATTTTATGGAAACAAAACCAATAGGAAAAAATCCCTTGGCTTAGATCCATAAATTCAGATATCAAAGCATTAAAATTCACTTAAAAGAATGTGCTAATTTCAGCCACCCTTTCAGACTCCATTCAAATAAATACATTTTAAGCACATGCCTAAACTGAGTTAAAAACAACAATAATTTATTTTCATTTCAAGCTTTCTGCTTTAGAAACGCAAAAAAATACATATTAAGGCTCTATGAGCATTTTATGTTCAGAGAATGATTACACAAGAGCTAGTCTATGAGTGGGACCATATAGCTGCACAAAGAGACAAAGGAATGAAGCATCCTCTCTCAAACACCGCTGGAGAGGACTTGGGATCTAACAGGCAACACTCACACTCTCCCTGCAACAGAGCTACAGTTAGTGGTGAGTGTCTCTGCTGGCCAGGCAGACACCTCACAGAAGGAAAGCTTTGACATGAAGCAGTTGAAGACTTTGAAACTCCAACCCCAAAACCAAAGAAGATGCAATAGTAAACTAGAACTCTTTATCCCAACTTGCATCAAAGGTCAGTCTGGCCTGTTCATTCATTTAAATTATTTATACAGACACATAAAGAATATCAGAACAATTCACAATCTGTAACACACATTTAAGAGGTGTTTAGAGTTATTTATCAATGGCTCCAGAGTGGCACACAACTGCTGTTGCCTTTCTCTGTGAACTAGGTGGCAAACCTGTCGGGTTTTTTCCTGTTTCCATCACTAGTTAGTTATAAATCCAGCTTGAAGACTCCTGTACTGTAACAGGGTTCGTTCACTAAAATTCAGCTGAGGGACATGAGTCAACCTGACAAAATGAATATTGAGTATTATCAACTTAAGTGAAACCCAGTTAAAATTTTGTTTGTCATAATTTCTGTTAAAATTAATCACGAGTGTGTTAAGACGCAATACAGCATTTGCCCAGAATGAGTGCAGTGAGCCTCCCAATTGAAATGTTTTATTCCCTGGAGCTAACAAACATTTCTCTTAATAGTAAATCAAGCAGCATCAGAAAGAGCCACTCCAGTGCCTTTCATTGATATAGTTATTAGGTATTTGCATCATAGGCTGCTTTTTATAAGAATAATAACAACTGTGTTTGTGATCATGAATTCTGTGAAAGCAAAGACCAATCTTTGTCTCAGCAAGACCAAATAGGATTGAGCAGCGCCTTAAAGGTCTCATTGTGTAAGCCTCACTGGATTTGCTTTCATCATATTATTTAAAAGAGAAGGGATTGCCCAAAGCAAGGGTAATCAAGACCTAAAGAGTGACTGCTTAAGCAGAATGACAGATGAATACAGCCACTGTAAAAGAAAAAAGAACATTAAGGAAAAGATCCTTTAAAACAGGAAAGCAGAGAAAACACCTTCAAATGCTTTGGTTTTACAACTCTCTGATTACTAGAGATATTTCTTACCTGAAATATGAGTGTCCATTAAGCTGAAGTTTGAGATTGTGAGGAAGGATAATCAAAACTTAGTATTAGGACAATAGGTTTCATTCCCTGAGCTGGATTTATCTTGTTCTCACCCTCTTTACAAAACAGGGAAAAGTTACTGTATGGTTAGATGCACAGCATATTGGGTAAATATTCTGAACCTCTTTCATAAATGTGCATATGGTGAAAATTTTTCCAAGAAAAATATAGAAACTGCATAATGATATATAGGTGTTTTAAGTGATAAGTTCAATGTAAGATAATTTTGGACAACTTCCGAAGAGATAAATAGAGTTACCGTAATGGAAAAGGTGGTTGTTTTGCACCAGGGGAAAAGGGCAGATGGGGGAAGGTGAGAGACAGAAAGAGGTGGTGCAGCGAAGGCAAGGGAAGAAGGGATTTCAGAGAAAAGAAAGGAATTTCAGAGAAGAGAAGGGGAGAGGAGAGGTGGAGTCACTTATGCTACAAGAGCACTATATGTTTGATTCCGAAAAAACCCGGTATGAAGAACTGCTCAGAG
>VZRE01006652.1:0-19947 GCA_013396775.1 Cephalopterus ornatus
TCGCGAAGCCTAGCCATGATGATGATTGCCAAATATACAGACACTAGGACTAAATAGTTCTAGTGACTTAGGAGTGCAAGTCTAATCAGCAAAGGTGACATTTACACTTGGGGGAATGAGCTTTATGTAAACTTAAGGGATTTAGAAAACTAAATCCATTTTGAAAACAGGACTTTGCACCTCCATGAATACATACTTTTACCAAGAAGGAAGTGAAGACTCTCCATATCTAGAGAGAAGTGCAATGCCTACATTGCTGGAGAATCAAGGTTCGATTATTAGGGATTACCAATCCTTCACTGACAGATGATTGCCACACACTGCCATCAATGGGTTAAATTAGGAAACATACTGCACAACACACCTCCCTCTTGAATTGGGTTGGTTCCTTACTTCTTAGAAGGCAAACCATGGGTGATGGAAAGCTTTCTTTTGCTCAGCCTGCAGAGACTATTCTATTTTTAAAAGTGATGAAGTGTTCAGGGTGTTATTTCAGACAAGCCAACATTTGGAGATGTGCTGGTTTTGGCTGTATAGAGTTAATTTTCCTCACAGTAGTCAGTATGGAGCTCTGTTTGGGATTTGTGCTGAAAACAGTGTTGGTAATTCAAGGATGATTTTGTTATTACTGACACGGAGTCAAGGCCTTTTCGGCTCCTCATCTCACCCCACCAAACGAGGAGGCTGGGGTTGCACAGGGTATTGGGAGGGGACACAGCCAGGCCAGTTGACCCCAACTGACCCAGGGGATATCCCAGACCATATGGCATCAAGATCAGCATATAAATCTGGGGAGAAGGAGGAAGGGGGGACCTTTGGAGTGATGGTGTTTGTCTTCCCAAGTCACCATTACATGTGATGGAGCCCTGCTGTCCTGGGGGTGCTCAACACCTGCCCTTGGGAAGTAGTCAATGAACTCTATGTTTTGTTTTTGCATGTGCATATGCTTGTTCAACTGTCTTTATATCTCAACCCACGATTTTTCTCACTTTTACCCCTCAATTCTCTCCTTCATTCCCCTGAGGGGGAGTGAGGGAGTTGCTGCGTGGGGCTGAGTTGCTGGCTGGGCTTTACAGATTTCCCTCTTAAGCTTCCCCACTATTTATTAAAGGACTTTTTAAAGATAAGAAGAAAAGATGTTAAATTTTTGTTTGAGGAATTTAGTGTGTCCTATCAAAGGAACCCCTTGTTTCAGGATACCTTTGTCACTGCCTTTACTTCTTCCCGTTCCTGACATTACTGCATGTTCTCGACCAAGGGACATCAGTATCTGAAGTGATAACTGGCAAAAAACCTGGTACAAAGGAAAAAATCAATATCATTTTGAAAAAACAAATTGAGAGGTAACTATCAAAGGATCTCTGTATTTGGAAGCAAAAGGAAATATCTTCTTCCTTCCCTTTGAAAAAAATCAGATGTTTATGAAAATCTTAAATATTTAATAGAAAATAATTAGTGTTTTTCTTTTAAATACAGGCCAAGCTAAATGAGTCAAAGAGGCAGCAAGCTGACTAAACAAATGCCAGCAATCTAGAGTTCAATAAAAACAGCTCAGCCTGTGCCCTGGATTAGCTGTATCATAACAGGAGCCAATCTAGTCAGAATAGCATTGTCTAGCTAAAATCTTAAAATCTCTCTTTACCCTTGAAGTCCCTTAATTCATATATATTTTCTTTCTGATAAACAATATTTCATAAAAGGTCTCCTATAAAATTCTAACTTCATTTTTATTATTCATGCAGTCTGAAATAAGTCACATCAGACACTTCATAATTTTTCTGTTGGAGGACAAATACTACTTCTGTTTGCTTTGATATAGCAGTAGAAATTCCAGGCCCTGATCAAGAGATTCATTGCAAATGTCTGTGCTACACCAGCCACGAGCTCCAACAAAGTTCTCCACTTTCTGCACGTGGCCCTACAGAATTCTGATGCAAATATAATTGTTAACTAGACTTTGTGTCTCTGAAAGCACCTGACAGCACACAGATGATTTCTGTGCTGACTGTGGGTCGTGGAGTTCTCTGCATGTTTTGAAAACCTAAGCGGACACAATTACTACATTTCTCAGGTCAATATGAAAACTCGGTTCCTGAACTGAATGGTTGCAACTCACTCTCTCCATGGCAATTTGTTCTCCAAAATCATGACTTCTAATTAATATTCCTCGGCCTTTGAACCAACAGCTAATTATTTTTTCCTCACAGTGTTGTGAATGAGGTTTAGCAGTTTACTTCATTGCTTCAACTCTTTCATTTATAGAAACTGTTTGTAAACAATAAAACTCCATATTTTTAAAGGCTACTGGAAAGGTTATATACCAACTTCATAAAACAGTTTTAAAATAAAAGGTTAATTTAAAAAAACCCACACAAATAGAAAATACAGAGATCCCTAAATGCTTCTCATCAATCCAAAATGGCACTGCAAAGGAATGTCACATTCATATCTATTTATGCTTTAGCTTACCCTTCACCACCATGAATAAATTAACACCCTTTCCAGTTCCACCCTTGGCCTCTTTCTTTTGAGACGCAAAAGATTTATAGAACCAAAGGCGTCACTTGTTCTCTTCCTCAACAGATTTCACTCCTGCTGCAGTAAAAGTCATGTCCTTATAGTCAGCTCTGACACTGTTTTCTGAATCATAAAAATTCAACATCAGAACCAACATATTTCTGTTCAATATTTGCCTTGAGGCTGAATATCATACACAAACATGGAATGTAACACTTTTGACTGTAACCACTGCTAACTGACTCATGTGATGTGACAACAATTGCTTCTCTATTGCACAACAATGTAGAGAAGCTGTCATTTGATACATGATTATAACTGTAGTTTTGGTGATAAAAAGATAGACTAAAATATTTATAATATTTCTGTAAAACTGGAAGATGCATTAAAAAATCATTAACATTTACAAAATATATTCATGAAAGCTAACATAAGCAGAATTTTATTATAAAATGCCCCTTCTATCACACCTTACTTAACAGCCTTGCAACTCTTTCCACGGAAACTTTAATCTTACACACAGAATAATACCACCTACTTCACAATCCCCTAATTATAACAGAACAAAATGAACTTGTGAGATTGCAGTGCCACTTCCAGTTCTAATTCAGGAAAACCATATAACTTGTTCCGAGTGGGAAAAAAAACCAAGCATTACTCTGGTTGAAATGGTGCAATCACACCATGTAAAGAAAATGTGTTAAAACCAGACTCCAATTGGCTCAGGAGCAAGGCTTATGCATGCAACAGTAACTGCAGCTAGCAGTGGTGTCATTTCAGCAAGCTCGAAATCACAACTGAAAATCAGCATTGTTTTAATGCAATGAACATTTTTATAGAAATTTAATTATTTTTATTACATCCAACAGAATGTTGCTCCTGTCTGGAAAGCTCTCTTAGCAGTCCAAGCGTTCAAGATATATTCAGTCTACTAGCAGCAACGCTGAGCAGTCCCAAGGTTCAAAAGCAGGATGGTCTACGAAGCTCAGAGAGATTTAGGGCTATTTGTGTTTAATATTAAACACAGATTTCAGTTTTCTCAAAATAAAGTCTTGAAATTCCTGATTTGTTTGGCTTAAAATAAAAAGTTGTTTATTTAGAGACTTTTAACTATTATTATTTCAGCATTTCTTGCAATGTGTATGGTTCTGTTCTAGCCACTTCAGGAGCCTTTCAGCATTTCAGAATTCATATTTTGCACCGAAATGATAGGCAATTCTAACCCTGACAAACAGATATCTTCAGAAGAACCATAAAAGACCTCTAAGTAGTCCTTAATCACAACTGCATACTCTCATAGAAAACTGTCCCATTGAAAGACTCACATCTTGCAACCACTTGAGCACAGGCACATTCACTCATGGGAATAGACCCACAGGATGAAGAGTGTACACATGTACACAATGTTACTCTGTGTTCGAGGGTTCACTGAATCTTCACCTGTTCAGTACTTGTATCTCTCATTGTGCCCTGGCATCCCAGTCTGAAAATAAGAAGCCCCCAGACTGTACCTACTGGGCCTTTTCATGGAAGTTTAGCAGATCTGAAGAACTGGACTTCCATTTTGGAACAAACCAAGCTGTTTGAGTGCCTCTATAATAACCACCTCCTGTCCATTTGTCGACTGCCGATCAATCAGTCACTGGATCCATAGTGGGTGTGAATACAACGTACAATTGCTCAGAACTTCCATGAATTCACAAGTTTGTGTTCAGGGAGAGTTAAAGATCGCTTCATGTTCTGCTGAGTTTCTCGTAGGGAAGGAACAAATGGTGAAAACTCAACTGGCAGATTGGAAACTATTGTCTGTGTTTGTTCAATTTCAAGTAGCAGAAAAATAGTACACCAGTGTACCATGTCTCTCATGCCTCTCTCTTACCAATTTGCTCAATAAGAGGAGAAAGTGTGTGGAGTAAAATTAATCACATTTTTAGTAGGGTCACAGTCCATATGGCTCAAGGAGCTGACCTGTCTGAACACATACTCTCCCAATTAATTGCTCATGTAGGCAGTAAGAACACATAGCTAGGAAAAAAATACCCAACACAACTTCAGATTGGCATGAACTCATCAGAAACGGCACAGTAACTTCTTAGACTTATTCTGACAGTTGCCTCAGCTTTTAATCTATTATTCTCACTAAAGTCTTTAGAGTAATATAAGAAATCTGCTCCTTATGTTACTAAACTCCCATGCAAATTAGTAGGAGAAAAGGCTAAACAGGACCTAGCCCAGTACTCAGAATGACTTCAGCAGCTTTCAGAATATGCCTCGTGCAGAAGGCTTTATAAACCTACCTATGTGAAACTCAGGGTTTCAGAAGATGGTCTGTGTCCATTTGCTCAAAGGCAACAGAAAATGCCAAGAACTGAACATATTTTAAACTCTGCATCCACTTTTTTTCCCCCCTATTAGTATTCATTATCAAACTGTTACAAAACGGAGACCTAAGCATATAAATAAAACTCCTCTGGTAACGGTTTAGGGATTTAATCCTTCAATCTTTCATCTTTTGAGCTTTCCTTCTTCACATAGGGATCTCTCAGCATGTGAGTTACCCAGCTCAGGTCCAGGAGGAGTTTGCCCCTTTAAAATGCAACACTTCACACTGAGAAGTGACTTACTGGTTTTGGCTCTATTTTTAAATAACAGCCATCACAAGCTGCTGTACTTTCCAATCCTGTTGGCGTTAATGGGTAAAATTCTAAGGTTTACAATTTAGTTGTGCTTCAGCCCCTGCTGAGACGAATAGACAAAAACTTTGTACTGCTTTCAGTGGAACAGGATTGGGAGTTCGGTTTTACCTCAGACCTGGCTCATGCAAGATTTACACTGAAGTCAGTGGGACATGGCTTGAATAAAGATTAAGGACCTCAAGATCCAGCCAAGTGTGAGCTGACTCTCTCAGTAACTAACAGGATTAGGCACGTACACATTACTTTAAGTGGAAAATTATGACAGAAAATGAAACATATTTCTACGTGACTGATTTTTTTGAGATTCGAGGAAGAGGCTATTCCAGAATAATATTATATATTATAATCCAGTAAAATATAAAGACATATGGAAGCACTCTGTTCATCTGTATATTCATCAAAATAAAACTTATTTGCAACTCAAATGTCTATCAGCTGTATCAACCAAATAACCTTCAAGCTTCAGCTATGGCATTTTGAGCTCAAAGGCAGTAATATATTTCATCTATTTAATGCAGTGGAGAAAGGCTTGTATACCTCTTCATTTATAAACTGAAATGCATTGTGAGGCTACATGAATAATGAATATTAAGAAAAGACACCTGCTGCCAACAGGTCTAAGAAATCCAAACTGTAACAAAACCAGGTTTAAAATTCATTTCAGAGCTTTTCCATTTTTCCCAACATGACAGCTTTGAGAGAAGGCTCTACTGAGCAAAATGGGTGCTGCTTCCTTTAAAGTTCATTATTTCATTTTCTCTGACATTTAGAAAATTTTCACTCCATTCTGCTCTTTCTCCTCTTTGTGTTATTTGTTAGACTCTCCTTTTCCTTTCTTGTCTTTTATGCCAGGAAATAGATGAAATTATTTGGTTTGTCACAATAAAAGAATGGCTCATACTCTTTTTCTTTCAGTTTTGGTTCTCTATTACTTAACTGCAGGTCTGGCTAGTCCTTTGTATTATGGTTTCCATCTTGGGAATTAATAAATTAAACAGAAGAAAAATTAAATTAGACTTGGCAGGTTTGCAATAGCAAGATTTAGGTGCTTCCTCACACCAAATTGAGACGGAATGTTTCTGTGTCCTAAGGGAGACCAAATGAGATGAATACTTTGAAAGGGATTAAAATTTGTTAGGAAGACATAAAGAATAGGGAGATTTTTTTTTTGTTTTTCGAAAAAGATCTGAGGGGCAGCAATTTCAATTTTTCAAAATCTTTTTAAGAAAGGAGGAATTATCTTATCAATCCAAAAACTTCTGAAACTTGCCACACTGAAAGTGTCAAAACACCACATACTTTCCGACATTGTGATATCGATTCTTTTCATTTTTAACTCCGAGTAGAATAAAGAAAACATCAGTTTTATTGGTGTTGTACTAAAATTGTTGTAGAATTAAAAGCGTGGGCTCCAATTGATTTTGCGCACTCTTAATTTGTATGTGATGTTTCTTTAAACGCAACTGGGTCAGAAAATGTCCACGAAAAAACATGGAGACTGGCCTGAGCAAAATGAATCCATAATCTTCCCACAGAGGATTGGCAGAGAAATGAAAGGAGAGAGTCACAGCAGGGCCAGAAACCCTGCAAGTAGCGTTCCAGCCTTAAAAGGGATGGAAATACCTTACCAAAGACCAAAAGGGGTGAAGCACAGTTTGCCACTCAGAAGGTCACTAAGTTCACAGAACTCAAGGCTGGAACCAAGGACTTGCCTGGAAACACCCAGCAGTTATGGGGAGAACTGTTCATGCTCCCTGTGAATGATCAGCATCCTGAGCTGATCATTTTGTATCATCTCCATTAAAACGCTCAAAGTTTAAAAGCCTTTCAGTCTTTTCGGGCAGCACAATATAAAGAAAATGTCTCAGCGTACAGTGACCTAAAATTCCTGACTGATTCTGCATTATCTTCTGACATCTCAAGACAGTTGGAAGAGAACGGCAGATCACATCTAATTCCATGAAGACAGCAGAACATGCAATGAATTATTTTACCAGAATCAAACTTTGGGTTCACATGTTATAAGGAGGAAACTGCAATGAATAACCGATAATAAATATTTATAACAAATAATATTCTTTATTTTGCATTGCACTGATGAATAGTCACTTGCTCAAAAAAAATCTGTAATTTAAATCTGATAATCTTCTACTTAATTTTCATTTATTTCCTACCTTTTTGTGGTCATACCAAAAATTTCAATAGTGTAAACCAGGTTATATCAAGTGGTATTGTTTACTTTGGTGATGGTTCATATAACTGGTATTCCTGGAAGTTTAAACAGTAGTCAGTCCCCCCATGAAATCCATGCTGAACAGGATGTCTGCCTGCAACTCAGCAGTCCCAGGTAACAGCCTGGCAGAGCAGCCTAAAGAGCTGATATAATGCTTTTGCACTAGAATATCGGGCCTATGAGTGACATGTGAGGCATCCCATTTGTTTTGCAATCTTTATTAGGGAGGCAGCTACCACCAGGAAGTGGCAGGTACCAAGAGCTAATAAGATACCAGGTGAACTGGGGCAGTGACCCCAGCAAGATTTAGCAGAGGAGTCTTGTCACAGCTCTGATACACGAGCAGAAAGCACATCTTTATCAGAGTTTACATATTCATGCAACAGTGCTGACATTCTCAAGGAAATCACTTGAGAATGAGACAGTATCCAGGCATGAGATTAAGGGAAAGGAAGAGCACAAAGAGTACTCAGTAAGAACAGTTTATTTTGCCAAACCGGGTTTCAGCTTGTCATGATGAGGCCTGTAAGGAGGCTTATAAAAAAGATGGGGACACTTTTCAGCAGGGCCTGCTGCAATAGGACAAAGAATAATGGCTTTAGACTAAAATAGGGGAGATGTAGATTAGGTATAAGGAAGAAAAGATGGTGAAACATCAGAACAGGTTGCTCAGAGAGGTGGTAGATGCCCCTTCCCTGGGAACACTCAAGGTCAGGCTGGAGGGAGCTCTGAGCAACCTGATCTAGTTGAAGGCATCCCTGCTCATTGCAGGGGGATTGGACAAGGTGACCTTTAAAGGTCCCTTCCAACCCAAGCTATTCTATGATTCTATAAATTTAAGTTGTCCAGTCAATCAAGTAGACTGGAGCCAACTCAACATAAACCCAAAAGTATAAAAAAAAAAAATATACCATTGATCCAAGAGAAAAGCATGTCTTTAAATTTTTTTTCTGAAAATGAAGTCTGGTTAAATTGGTAGTGCCAGGCAATACTTGCAGTCAAACTGAAATGTATGTTACTGCTTGCTCCGTGGAATGCATGACTAACACCTCAAGAACAAAATTCTAGTTGATTTAAGAAATATTAAAGTCTTTCTCTCCAATATCCTGAGGGATTTTGCACCTGATGGCAGTATCAGGGAGATAAGAACATATAAAATGATACACAGTATTCAATGGAAAGGTCTGAAGAAAGGAAAGTAAACCACAGGCAACTCAAATATACAAAACACATCTTGTTATTATTTAGCTTTTACCTACTAATTAAAATGAAGAAACTACTCTATCACCTTCTCATCATGAGTTATTCCAGTTT
This sequence comes from Cephalopterus ornatus, assembly GCA_013396775.1. Classification (NCBI taxonomy): domain Eukaryota; kingdom Metazoa; phylum Chordata; class Aves; order Passeriformes; family Cotingidae; genus Cephalopterus; species Cephalopterus ornatus. The sequence continues at coordinate 8,761 of VZRE01006652.1, forward strand.
TGAAAGCCTTTTTATTCCCACAAGCAGGCCTGTGTTCATTCCACACAAAACATCTCCTCCTGAACTGATCTGTATTCTCTTATTTTATAACTAACTGGAGGAAATACATTTGTTGTGATGGTCACACAAAACCAGCCCACTATTAGCCATGGGGGCACAACGATCAAGCAGGATTTATTACTACAATTTAGTGTAAGTGGGGATATAATCATAGCCCTTCTTTCTCCACCAGAGCTGAGAAAACCATTAGGTGACTGGCTATTACTTTTTCTCTGTTCACTTTGGTCTCTAAACAAATGCACAGAACTGTGCTGCTTTTCAGACAGGACTTTTGTGTTCAACTATATTCGATTCTAAGCAGCTACAAGCTAAATTGAACCATGCTATTTATTTGGCTTTGGGACTGGCCTGCTAGATAACGATTCTGATTTTTCATGGTAAATGTGACTGGTCAATGAGAAAAGTTAAACAATGATATCTCTGCTAACAAGCAAAATTGGAATAATACATCACAAAGCAGACTCAGCTTTTCAGACCCTTCATTATGGAACCTATCTAAGAGGTCATTTGATTAAAGCTGAACAGAAATAGCTATACATCCTTGTTTAAAATGCTCACCAAGTTTAATACATTTAATAATGTTAGTTATGGTTGGCTTCTAAAGCCAGATCTAACAAAAGTATTTTAGCACCAAAGCTTCAGATTTCCTGTCCTCTAGGATGAGCCCATATCCTTGTTACATGCCTGGACATCCTATACAGCACACAAGAGAGGCAGAGACCCTTCAAAATGGAGACAAAGCTGCAGGAGTGAGAGCCTCCTCCTATCAGAAGTCACTTTAATGAAGACAGGAATAAATATTAAATTTTAACTATTAGATATTTTACCAGGAGCTGCATTAGGACACTTTTGTCTGCTTGACAGCTGGAAAGTGGAATCCATACCCTCTCTTTTGAAGGGCTGAACAGACTGGGACTTTTCTTATTAAAGATTGCTATTAGCATTAAGAGTAGACAGCTAATAGTATTTATATGTTTCATATCATTAGATCATTTGCCCAGCAATAACTCTACATGAGGGGGGTTAAGCAGGCAGGATAGGTAACATGTTGAATAGCAATTAAGTGGTGCTGTTAAGGTTTATAATTCTGGCCTATAGCTTTCACATAAATTCTATTTTATATCTAGCCCTCAAAGATATCAACCAGGTGAGAAAAAACATTAGAAAATCTTTTTAAAGCCCCCCCTTCTTTTTTTTCCAGCCCAGACACAGACAGTAGCTGAAATCCCTCTGCAATAACTGTCTAAACACTGAACTTAATTTTATTTCTTTGTTAATCAAAAGGGTCATTTGAGAAGTAGTGATCATCCTGAACACTCTCCAAAGACCACAGAGGAATTATCCAAAATGTAATGAGTGCTGGATAAGGCTACAGATCATCTTCATTTCAATTTATGAAATTGGTATTTCATTTGTTGACCATTTGTACATGTTGTAAAAAAAGAAATCATCACAGATACACAGAGTTAATTGATGTGTTCATTAAAACTGTAGCCCCATAGGTAAAGTTGTATGCCCATAAACTTCAATGGAAAAGCCATCCTTAAAACCCTCTAGCTCATTGAAAACATTACACGTGAAGTTATTTATTGCAGTGCTGCAAGACTGAAAAAATCAGTTCCTACATGAACTTTTCACTTTCCATAATACCATTTAGTTTAAATACTTAGACGTTAAAGACCTCAGGATTTTGCCCATTAATAGCTACTAAAGAGATTTCCAGGAAAAAAAAAAAAAAAGACTGATCTTTTCCACTTCACTCGACACGTCATTATTTGCAATCTCAAGAGGAAAAGCGTAAACAAGACTCACATTTTAAAGAATGAAGTTATATGCTTCTTGCTCTTAAATAATTGATCTACAGATTTCTATCAATTTTCCTGCAAAATTTGATCACCTGGGTTGATCAGGCTACAGCTGAAGTACCTGCAAAACTACATATGATGCAAAGCTCACATCCTTCTCCTTTTGAAAGTAGGGAATTATTTTACATAAAGGTATAATATCTTCGGTCTCATCATATTCTGTATGTTTCTTCTGAAACTATTTTCTTTTTAATAAAGCATGAGGGAAATCATGGCCCCACTGAAAAAAATAAAAAAACAGTTACCCCTTTGACAATTCTGGTGCCTGAATTCCACCTAAGATTTTCCTGTATATCAATATATTTTGCAATCAGAGAATTTTGCTACCATTAGCAAGTCATAGCCTCCCCAAAAACCCCTTTCAAATAGAAAGGCCTTAGTGTCTGAGCATTAACAAGCAGAATTAAATATGCAAACACAGATGTGAAACATTCCTAACGTTCCTTTCCTCCTTTGACAGTCAGATGCCCCAAGGCCATTGGTATAACCTTGTCATCCCCACGGTTTTCTCCAAATTTACAGTTCTCCCCATAACAACTGAGATTTTCTCAAGTACCTTCTATTCACATACTGAAAATTATGTTCCATCCAGCCCCACAACAAGGAATGTGAAATGATCCTTGGAAATGAACCCCTCAAGTTACATATACAGTGTCTTCTTTTACCTATAGCAGCAGTAAGAGGAAGATCGTGCTGGTGTCTCGTCCTCTGGCTCTAATACACAATGTAACATCACTGCAGATCCGTCCTTGCTGCCTGCAGTGAATACATTCATTCACTTGGAAAGTAACGTGTCATATTGTGTGTTTCTAGATGGTGAAATAAGCTACAGACCTTCCAAATTCAGCAAGATTTTGAGATGGAATGAGATGATTTGGTTTTCAAACCAGCAACCAATGGCCAACACACATTCAAGGAAGACTAGGTAGCCAGACAAAATACCTGGAGGTCTTCTATGGTAAATAACTTAATAAATTTTCTTGCGGTGATGATTTCAAGAAATGAAAATACTGGTCATACACTTTGCATTAAAAGCTAAGTCTCTTCTAAAAGTCTCGTCTTCACTCCTGCATTGCATTCTGCCCTACCTGCACTTCTTTCTGGTTAGAAGTGCACGTTCTCTCTCTCAAGGGTAAAGTCTAACTCAAAAGTGGGAATTTCCTGTTGACATCCGGGAGCACATTGCTTTTGACAAGGAAAAAAGGTAGAATATGATTTATGAAGACCTAATACCATTTGAAACAACTCACATCTATCTCACTTAAAGAAAAGCCCAAAGGGAATTTAGCAGAGAACTATTCAATCTGACATTTGCTGTCCTGTGTATGAAAAAGAATTCCTTGTAAATATTACACTTTACAGCTATATGAGCAGCGACAATAAAAATTAATATGAAGTAAGCCCTTTTTTGAGAAAAAAAGCCAACCACAGCACACTGATCAGGTTGATAATGGTATTTCATCAAAACAGACAACCTTATCATTAACTCTAGAAAAGACACAAGACAAAGTAGTTATTATTTATCTCTAAATCCCAAAGCACTAAACAGGGGGCAACCCTTATCTATAGCGCCAGGACTTGCCTCTATATTGACTATACTGCTCCTTCTAAAAGATCTCACAGAACCCTGTTTTCTTCTAAGTCCATGAGTTCTAAAACTGTTGTGTCCATGCCAGCTTTCAGTACAGATAGACCTAAGCCACACAAAGAGATGACAAATCCAAAACTAGTCTCAATTCTTCATCTTTTGGTACTTTAATTCAACATATTTTAAAGAGGTCAAACATAACGCAGGAGTTCAGGGATCTAGAATCTGAGTTTTAAAGTCCTTATCATTATGAATGTTGAAAGCTTTTCAGAGGCAAGGGCAATGTCTTCGTAGCTTTTGCATGGGATAAGATCTTCACTTTGAACCTGTGCCACTTAATTCGATTAGTTAACTTCTTTCAAATTTGAGTTTAGATGAGCATTATTCTCAGATGACATTCTCAGAAATGCAAGGTTAGACATATCTGATAAATTAATTCCTTTTGGATGCTACAAACTCCCTTTTTTTGCAGGCCTCAGCTCTATTAATTACCGGTGTTTTGCTTTTTGATCTGACATTTAAGCTAGAGCTTCGTTAGCTTTATTGTGAGATCCATGATCTGGTGTAGAACTCACTGACTGTACACGGTACATACGGGAAGAAAAACACAGCAGACATTACAAGTCCCTCCAAGGTTCCTCCTATTTGTTCTCAACTGCTTTCTCCATGTATCAGCTCAGACTGTAAACTCATGTGGGAAAGAAACCTGAAATACACCTGTCACACACTGAAGAAGAGTTAAAGGTTTCAAACTATCTATTTAGGCACCTAAAATAGCCATGGTTGCAGAGGCTGCTCTTAGGCCACTTTGCTTCAAGAGTGGTGGTCCTGGTAACTGCCTGGGGGAGTTCTGACCTGCTGCAGAGTTGTGTTCATGCTGTTTGGAGAAAAGCTCGCCCCGTGGCAGCCAAGTGCAACTATTTCGTGGCAAGTGGCTGCTACTGGGAGGTCCAAAGCTATGTGCCAGCTGCAAGGTGCAAGGGTGGCCGTGCTCTGTTTGGGCACCAAGAGGCTGTACCCTGCTGGCAAGGCTGTTCCCAATACAAGTGGCAGCCCCTGGGGAAAACCTGTGGTGTAGCTGGATGTCCCATGTCACTTTGGATGTACTTTTCAAAGTTTCCAAACCACCCAGACAGTGGCCATGTCCCTCCCCAAGCCCAGTAGGAGTTTGTGTCCCGTTCCTCGTAGGTTGGGGAATCTGAGCCACCCTTCCCTCAGGAAGCTGCAGAGAAGTAGCTCTCAGGCAGTGGTGTTCCTGAGGAAGGGGGGATTTCAGTCCGTGAGGAGTGGTGGTACTTGCAAAATCCTTAATGGAAGATGCTTCAGAAAGGGAAAGGAAGTAAAAACTAGAAAAAGCCAATCGGGCAAAGGGCAGGGAGGGTGGTGGGTGGTTTGACCCCGGGCAGGGACCTTCATCCTGGTGTGCACCAGCCCTGGGGCAGCGACACACACTCGTTTCTCAGCCATTCTGTGTTAGACTCTGTTATTTACGCCCTAACCAGAGCTGTTCAGGAGGTTTAGGAAAAAAAAAAAAAAATAGACAGCAAAGAAAAAAACCCAGAAGTTGAAAAAAATTATTTGGGGAACTGAACTTTTGGATTCTGTAGGCCTGGCAGCTCGTGGGAGGCCTCTTGCTTCCAGTGGGTGAACATAACTCTCCTGTGAGGAAATATTCCACCTGCTTCAGTGAGAAACTATTGGAAGAGTCACTATTGACTCTATGTTATATCAAAATGCAGTCTTTTCATAAAACAGAACACAGAATTTTATGTAAATTGGAGAGAGGATAATTTCCGCTCTGAGTTAAAACACCTCTGCTCAGTTTTTCTTTCTAGTAGTGGTGGAAATGCGTACGCACATACCTCATTTTTACTGCAGAACAAGCTGCCTCTAGCTCATGTAGACAGAGCTTTTCCAGCCAATACAGGAAGACAAAAATGCAAATACATACAGTGACAACTAAGTGCTTTTAACAAATTATGTCCCATCAGACTCCTTTTGGCACCAGACTGCATACAAGCCACTGCTCACTGTGTCCTGAGCCTGCGGGACATTCAGAGCCACGAAGGTGAGGATGCTCAGTGTCTCCAAGGAGCCCTTAATACTTCACAGAACTGTGTCTAAATCCACTCATGGCTGGTACTGAGGAATTATTTTCTACAATACAACATGGAAGGGCCTTATTGATGAGCTGGGGTTATAGGGGTGTTACTAACTCTCTTGAAGCAAGTCAGTTTTTAAGCCTCTAAGGACAAGAGAGGAAGTCAGAACGAAGAACATAAAAATAATTTTGACAATTAATATTTAATATTTTACCTTTTTCTCCCCCCTTTACACTGCTTTCCTGCTAAAACAGCTGGATGAAAATGGCTTTTATTGGTCTTTGGGGACATGGCTTTCTGTTATATTACATCTGTTCTTTAAACCCATGAACCCTGGAAGCCTCAAAAGCAGATAAATCTCTTTGTCAAGAAGACATACTCAAGGTTCCAGGGGCAGAACTGATCTTTGCCTCATGGGTTAATGGCATTAATAATTGCCATTTTGATAAGACTAAATGGAAAAAGCCTGCTTAAACAAAAGAGTCAACCCTTCAAAAATGACTATCCATGATAAATTTTCAAGAGCAATGAAAATTGTCACTCTGCCAACTTGATAAATTGTAGCCCCAACTGGCAGAGCCATTTGCCTTGCAGTAAGCACAAAATGACAGATCTTTGCTGAATACAAACTATATGCTTGCACCTTTCACAGCTGGTTTAGCTTGTAAACGCAGCAAAAAAAGAGGCTTTAATAAAAACTGAAGGTTATGCACAAAAAAATTGTTTCACATCTAACTGCTTTTCTCAGTTTAAAGACGTTTCTTTCATATTGGAAAGTAGTCTTGAAAGGAACCCTCCAGGTGTCTATGGGATCATGTTCTAAAAATACATGTACAACTACACTGTGGTGGTTTCTTCAGCATTCCTGAAATGATTCAACAGTGCAAGCACGATCATTTCAGGGAGAGAAAAGTCATATATTTAGTATCATCTCAATATTTACTGGAACACACAAACACCCCTCATATGTGAACAAGATACAAACCCTTTTACTGAATAGTGTATATGATGGAACTAAATTCAGCACCTATTTTAATTCCATCGTGTAACTGCTGATCTGTCTCCCTGATGACTCATCTAATCTTCCAAGTAGCAGAGCATCTTTTACATACTTGTTTTTTAAAAGAAATTGCTTTGTCAGAGATATGTTTAATTCTTGTCAATAGAAGGAATCCCTCCTTTAAAAAAAAATCCACACTTGCCTGAAGCCACTTTTGCATAATATATACATTATGCAGATACTGTGAAGTTGATATCTAATGGCTCTGTGTTGCTACAAATGGATGCTTTATGCCTTCAAAAGGAGATTTCCACCTACTTGACATAAGCAGTCACTCCTAGTCCTAGCAAGACTTGATATTAAAAATGTATGAATGTAAAGACATCATACACATGAGCCATTTTAGGGATTCTTAGCTCTTCTGAGCAGTAGAGGATTCACCAATGCCTGACTAGCACACAGTTTGATGAGCAAGAATTGTACGAAGCACTTCCAACTTCCTGGAAATAATCTGCCTCTAACAGATATTGCAATGGGCAAGAGAGATTTATTTTAAAGTCTTCTTACGTGGTCTGTCCTGTCCAGATCAGAGGCAACTTTTTTCTCTTTAAAAAGCTACCTCTAACCAGCTTATTTTATGTTCTAGCAAAACACAGCTTCAAAGATCAGGAGCCTTCTGGTGTATTTTGACGTGTTCACTTCAAAGAAAGCTCTTGAAGCTCCACCCCAGGGCTCTGGCTGACTGGGTAACTCCATCCTACTGCTGTGGGCAAATATGCAGACAGATCTTGAAAGCAAAGGGTACAATGGAGTACACTTATTAAACTGCAAGTTCCAGTGTACCAATGACTGGTGTTCTTTAATTCCCTAATCTCTCACTCTCTAAATCTGCATCTTTGGTTATGTTTATACACATTTCATGCTGTTTGGATCTCCCTTCTTTACCCTCTCCAAACTCTTCCCCACTCCATCAAAAAAAAAACCCACAAACCAACAAACAGCAAGAAAGCCCAAAATAAACCCCTCAAACCTGTAGTAAACTGAAAATCTCCTTATTAAGAGAAGAAATTAAGTATGGAAAAAAACACAGAACAAACATTTAATATCTTTGAAAACGATAAGTAGATAAAAGTCAGTCATATAACTGGGCAAGTCATATTGCCTAAAAAATCTCAGGGGTAGGTTCGCTGTTTGCTACACTTATTAATGTATAGCTACAGATACCCAGATTCTGTCACCACAATGATTCCTATAGGACAAATTTTGCCAATAATACCTTATTGTTTTATTTTGCTTATGTCATAAAGTGTCTTTTTGCCTCATCTTACAGACAGACCCAGAGAACTAAAGTGGTTTTTATGAGACAGCATTGAAAGCCTGCATCAAGTGCTGTGCTCTTGGACCTCCTTGCTAGCCAGTATTTGACAAGTAAATGACAGTGCTTAATGAAACTTGGTATTTTAGGAGTTTGTTGTACACATCACATGCAAACATACACAGTATAAAAGGAAAGACAGAAAAGGGAACAGGTTATTCTGGATTGCCATGTCCATTCTTGTAGGTGCAGTGGATGTGGCTTTCTTCCAGGTGGACACCCAACTGAGCTCTTCCTGGAAGGATGAGGACCAGCAGCTGAACTCATCTCTGGAGCTGGTGGAGTGACAGCACCCTTCCTGCACACCTCTTTTTTCTGCCTCTATTTTAACTATGCAAAGAGTGTGTAGATCCAAAGGGAAAGGGGTTTGCTCAGGCAGGCCACCCAAGTCAATTATACTCACAGATTAGTATATTCTTGAATATTCCAGTCTATTACTACATTGACAAAATTCAGCACATCATAAGAGAAAGTACTGTAGTTCATGAGGACACGACTAATTATCACCTAACAGGGAATGTATAATAATCAATGCTTTTGATCCACTCAAACCAAAGATCAATTAAAAATTAAGCTCAAGAAAGAGACTGTGGGGAAAATTAATTCTATCTGAAAAAGAATATATATATTTTAATATGTATACAGAATATGCCATATAGAAAATAAGAAAATATAAGAAAATAAGGCAGGTGATACTCTAGTTAGTGGTCAAGGTGAAAATATTATAGAGCTGATAGCATATGGGTATTTACTGGGTGGAGGAAGCATAGTTAGAGTGAGAAGAATGTCAGGAGATGTGTGACAATATTCTATAAATAATAGCTTAACCTCAGACCTTTAGAAGTACAATAAAATGGTCAGGGCTATACAAAGTTAATGGTTATAGGGGATCAGTTACTTGGGGTAGCGTATGAAATGCTGCGGACAGTTTTTTTTGTTTGCCTAGGCACAAACTACCATGGTTTGAGGAGGGCTAGAAAGATGGATCAGAAATGGAAATGCCTGTCCCAGAATACTTAGACAACCTTTTTTAGCTTGTGAAATTGAGTGGAGATAGGATGGACTGGTCTCATAGAGCATACTCATCTGAAGTAAAGACCAGAACAGAAGAAGAGGTATTTAAGCTAAAGGACAATTTTGGCACAAAAACAAGTGGGTACAAAAAAATTTATCTAAGAAAAGACAAGGCATTTCTAAGTTCCACATTGAAGAGTTTGATGTAGCCCTCCAAAGGAGAGGTGAGCAAGGGAAGGACATCCAATTTTAGAAGGAAAGATATATGATGTTGCTGACAAAAATAATAGGAGACTGTGACTTGACCCAGAAAATCCTTTCACTTCTTACATTTATAGTGTTGCCAATAAAAGGAAAAGGAACATGCAGTCAACATAGAAAGAGAAAAATGGGAAGGGTGTCTAGATTTTTGACTGAACTGAAAGCATGTATTGTATATGCTGTTAGAGGAAAAAAATTCCTCTCTACTGTTCTACGAGGGTGAAGATAAGGAGCTTTCTTTTTCCATTCTATGAAATGAATTTTATTCCATCTGGCCTAAGGCTTTTCTCTCCCCACCCTCTCAATATTATAACAGGAATTTTTAATCTGAAAAGTCAGATAACTGCGAGGTTACCACAAAGAAAATGTGTTCATAAGTTAAAGTCATTTTCCTGAGGACAGAAAAGCAAGAGCGAACACAAGCAGTGATCTACCTTGGTGATGCTTATTTCTTTCAACTAACTGGAATATTTGCTGGCTTGGTAGCAGCCATGACTGGAGTGCTGAATGCTCTTTAGCTGCAATAACAGACTGATTGATGAAAATATCCAAACAACACACTCCAGACTGTGCATGCAAGTAACTCCATGTGCAGAGTGTGACTTCCTAAGCAGCATATGTGAGTTGGGAAAATGCTTCTAAAGGTTTAATATAAGAAAGTGGCTGACTGGTGTGCCCCAAAGCAGGTGACAGGAACCCAACCAATGGACTACTTTGGAAATCTCTATCTGGAAATCTAATGGTAGTTCTATTCCAATTGCAAAGAACACAAAGCTAATGAAGACAGTTTTCCCTAGTCATACACTAATCAAATGCCCTCCATGAAGTACCCAGGTACTTCACGATAGTAGACTAATTCAAACCAAATTGTTATATTTACCAAAAAGAGTATTTTATTTCTCAAGTTGTCAGAGCTTACATATGTTATTTTATCCAATAGATGAGTTCCTTTAAATCATAGCTTTCTCAACTGAAGAATGAAATTTTGAAATGAGAATAGAACTGTTCTACAGAGCAAAAAATATTTCTGTCTAATGTCTCAGTAGAAGTCAGGATAAATACTATTTTATGGTATCAGATACAAAGTGTAAAAAAGAATAAAGGAAAGATAAATACCAGAAAAACAAACATAACAAAAACACCGGTTGAACTCCTACAACATCCTTCTGTAGTGGCTGGCAGTTTCCTTTATGTCTTTTACAGACCAGCTGTGCCAAGGCTTTTTGCTTATAATTCAACACAGAATCTTCTAGACAGTATTATGTATGTACTGAAAGAACATAGTTACAAGAAATTATGAAATCCAAGAGTCCATTATCATCATTTAACCGTATTAATGTCCTCTCTTCTCTTCTCATGTACCATTTCTCTGATTTCACCATTATATGTAAACAGAAGCAGAGGTGATTTCACGTTTTATGCCAGGTCCCAAATAGTGAAATGTCAAATAATAAAAGCATGAAAATACATGTTTGTGAGACCTTATTAATCATTCACCTCTACTGATACTTATGTCTTTTGAGCAAGGGATGAGAAAACTTTAATAGAAAATCAGAGGGTAGAAATCCAATGCCTCACTTTACAGCCTAAGCATTAGCAGGTCTTCCAGTGACTCAATTGAAAAAGGATGTTCTACATTAGATGGTTAATACTAATTTCAGTATGGGATTTGCTCTGATACCTGTTAACTTTGTTCACTTCATATAATTTGAAAAAGCAGTAGGGATACAACCAATCAGCCCTTTCCCTCCACCAAAAAAACCCCAGCTCATGTTTTCATGTTTAAAAGTTCTACATGCTACCTACAATGATGATAACCACAGTTTCAGTAATGCCCAGGACTAAAAAAAAACAAAAAAAAACAAAAAAAAAAATGAAAAGGAAAGAGGAGAGAGGAGGGAAGAAAGAGAAGATAAAAGCAA